>AWOL01S0116772.1:0-36869 GCA_000715115.1 Nicotiana otophora
AATACCTCTCGATCTGCTATTTTTGGGCGGCCAACCGAACAAGGGCGACTTCTCGCCTTTTATCTATCAGATCCAGGCTCGTATTCATGGCTTCGTCGTTTGAGTTTTTGGTTGCATATCGGAATCTGAGACTCGGTTCTTCGACTTCGACTAGTAATAGAGATTCGGCGCCGTAAACCATCGAGAATGGGATGGCCCCGGTACTGGACTTCGAGGTCGTACGGTATGCCCACAGGACTTCGGGCAAGATTTCTTTCCATTTCCCTTTGCCGTCGGTCAACCTCTTCTTGAGGTTTTGGAGTATGATTTTGTTAGTGAAATCTGCTTGTTCATTCCCATTAGGGTGGTTGGGTGTTGATAGGATCCTTTTGATCTTATGGTCCTCGAGAAACTTGCTTGCTCTGCTGTCGATGAACTGTTTCCCATTGTCGCACACGACCGGCATTCCGAACCAACATATGATGTGGTCCTAAATGGAATCGATGACTTACTTCTCCCTGACCTTCTCATACACCCGGGTTTTCACCCACTCAGAAAAATAGTCAGTCATAAATAATATAAATTAATCCTTACCGGGTGCCCATGGAAGGGGGCCAACGATGTCCATCCCTTATTTCATGAACGACCAAGGTGACAAGATTGAATGCAGCAGCTCCCCGGCTCGATGAATCATCGGAGCAAGCCTTTGGCATTCATCACATTTTCGTACGAACATTTTCGCATCCTTTTCCATGTCGATCCAGTAGTAGCTGACTCTAATTATTTTTCGAACCAATGATTCATCGCCTGAATGATTTTCTCAGGTGCCTTCATAAATTTCCCTCAGAACGTACTCGGTATGTCCTGGTCCTAGACATATCGCGAGGCCATCGAATGTTCTTCTGAACAGTGTTCCATCTTCGGACAAACTAAACTGCCCTGCCTTCGTACGTAAGGATTCGAGGGCAGTTTTTGATCTTCAGATATCCTATATATTTGTTTCTCCATTCCCAAGTTAGGCTCGTTGAGTTTATCTCGGTGTAACCTTCTTCCACCACCGATCTCATGAGTTGTACGACTGTCCCCTAGTTGAACTCATCGTCTTCGACCGATGACTCCAAGTTAGCAAAGGCATCGACCTCATTGTTTTAATCCTGAGGTACGTGTTGTAGAGTCCACTCCTTGAACCGGTGTAATGTTACCTGCAACTTATCCAGGTACCTTTGCATTCGTTCCTATCTGACCTCAAACATCCCATTAACTTAGTTCACCACAAGGAGGGAGTCACACTTAGCTTTGATTACCTCCACCCCCAAGTTTTTGGCTAGTTCGAGACCTGCAATCATGGCCTCATATTCGGCCTTGTTGTTAGTCAATTTTACAGTCCTAATAGATAATCTAACTACATTGCATGTTGGTGGCTTAACTACGATGCTGAGTTCGGACCCTTTTACGTTCGAGGCGCCGTCCGTAAAGAGGGTCTAGATCCCCGAAGAAGTCCTCGAGTTTAACAATAACTCTCTTTCGACCTCGGGTATTAGGGCTGGCATAAAGTCGGCCACAAAGTCTGCCAAAATTTGATATTTAATAGCGGTCCGGGGCCGATATTTAATATCGTACCCGCTGATCTCCACGGCCCACTTGGACAACCATCCCGAGAGCTCGGGTTTATGCATTACATTCCTCAATGGGTAAGTGGTCACAATACATATGGGGTGACATTGAAAATACGGTTTCAACTTCCTAGAGGCGCTCGCTCTAGGTGAGGGTATCTAGTTTCGGCCTCGCCTAAAGTCCTGCTGACATAGTAAATTGGAAATTACGTACCTTTCTCTTCCCGGACTAGGAATTCACTTACCGCTATCTCCGATACTGCCAGGTACATGTATAGCTGCTCGTCTGTCTTCGGCGTGTGGAGCAGCGGTGGGCTCGATAAATATTGCCTGAGCTCCTCCAAGGCCCATTGGCACTCCAAGGTCCATGAGAAGTTATTCTTTTTTTTCAACAGTGAGAAGAATTAGTGACTCTTGTCAGAAGACCTCGAGATGAACTGCCCCAGGGCGGCTATGCATCCGGTTAATCTCTACACGACCTTCACGTTGTCCACAACAGTGATATCCTCGATGGCTTTGATCTTATCAGGGTTGATCTCGATTTTCCGGTTTATGTTGGCTGAGCTACCTAGATCAATTAACACACGCTTAACTCGAGATTTATTTATAAGTACCGATATTACCGATGGCCCACAAACTTGCGTTGCCACCCATCTTATCAGGAGTTCATCCAGTATTGGTACTATGAGGATTCGTCTTATGTGTTAGATTTAAACTTGGTTCAGTTGGCAAAGGATTTGACTTATGTTAAGGAAACGGTAGCCATTTTGGAGAGTCAAGTCCGAAAGTTGAGGTCAATGAACATTGCATTGGTGAAGGTTCAGTGGAAGGGCCAACCTTCGAGGAGGTGACTTGGGAGATTGAGCATGATATGCGGAGCAGATACCCCCATCTGTTTGATATCCCATGTATGATTCTAAACTCATTCGAGGACTAACGTGTGTTTAAGAGGGGGAGAATGTAACGACCCAACTGGTCATTTTGTCTATTTGAGCCATGTTCCCCTATTTGATGGTTCCCGTAGGTGTATTTGTTGTTATGTGACTTTTGGGGACGGGTTATTTGGTTTCAGGGAGGTTTTGTATTGAATTGGAACACTTAGTTCCTAGTTGGAAATATTGACCAAGTTTGACTTTTGTGTATTTGAGCTTGGATCAATGTTTTGATAGTTCCATTAGGTCCAGATGGTGATTTTGGACTTAGGCGTCCGGATTTGGAGGTTCATAGGTTTATTTGGCTATAATTGGCAAAAGTTGTCAATTTGAAGATTTAGAAGTTCATAGGTTTGACCCATAGTTGACTTTGTGGTTATCGATGTCCGTTTGGAATTCCGAGCCTTGAAATAGTTTTGTATGGTTATTTATGACTTGTATATAAAATTTATGGGCATTCCGAGTTGTTTAGGCATGTTCGTCGTATGTTTGGAATTCAACATTTTTGATTTGTTCATTATGTTTGAATTGAAGTTCGATTCGTGGTTTAGATGTTATTTTGTATGTTGTTTGGCCTCGAGTAGGTCTGTGATTTGTTATGGGATTGATTGGTATGATTGGACGGGGTCCCGGGGGCCTCGACTATGTTTTGGGGTGGTTTCGGACCATTTCCATGATTTTTGGACAATAGATTTTTCTGGTGTATGATGTCCTTCAGTTTCGCGGAAGGCAGCCGCGTTCACAAAGAAAGGAGTGGAGCTGGGTAGCAGGCCTTCGCGAGGCTCTGGGCGTGTTCGCGTAGGGGAGGGAGCTTATGTCTTCGCATTCACGATGCTCCGGTCGCGTTCGCATAGGGTATTTTGTTTTGGCAATGATTTTGTGCTTTGCGAACATGAGGCATGTGTCGCGTTCTCGAAGGATATAACAGGGCAGAGGTTATAAGTTGTTATATTTGGGACTTTTACTCTGTTTATCATATTTTGAGATTGGGAACTGAGTTTTGGGTGATTGCTTAGGAGATTTTCACGATTTGGATTGCGGTAAGTTTTCTTGACTCAGATTTGATTATTATTCATGATTCCATCAATGATTTTAGCATTTGATTGATGAATCTAAGTGAGCGAAAATTGGGGATTTTGGCAAAACATTTCTAAAATTAATAACAAGGATTTGAACACCGATTCGGAGTAGGATTTGGATGAAACTTGTATGGTTGGGCTCATATTCTAATGGGTGTTCAGGATTTGTGACTTTTGTTTGGTTTCGGGAGGCGGTCCCGAGTTGACCTTTTGGTTGAATTTTTGATTTTTCGTAAAGATTGGAGCTTTATTAATTTGAATCAATTTCTATAGTCGTATTTGATATTATTGAGTTATTTTCTGCTAGATTTGACCCGTTCAGAGACCGATTTGCGAGGAAAGGGCTTTTTTAATTATTGGTTTGGCTTACTTGAGATAAGTATCTTGACTAACATTTCGCGGGGGAATACCCCTTAGGATTGGGCCATAATTGTTTGTTTATGCTATTATAAAAACCAACGTGTACACGAGTTGACGAGTGTGTACACGGGTACTATGTGTGGTTTGTGACCAGAATAGACATTAGGCTATTCAAATGCATTAATTTGAGGATAATTGGTATATGAACCAAGATAAATTAATTTGTGGCTATGTGAACATGATCACTATACTTGTTTTAGCCATAGGAATGCTTTATTTGTTAAATACCCATTTTACTATTTTTCATGTCCTTATGCACTTTGAAGATAAATTTTAAACTAGTATCTCTGATAAAAGCTTTGGCATTATTGTTTGTGATTTTGTGGCACATGTGGACATGTTGAGAAGATTGTTTGGGTATTGGCACAATGTCTTTATCATGCTAGCACGAGGTCTTTATCATGCGAGTGTGATAGGTATTGTGACACGAGGTCTTTGCCGTGTGATTGTGGCTGATAATGTTGGTATGAGATGCCATATGTTTGTATTTCTATTTAATGACTTGTTGTTGAAGCTGAGCCTTTTCTTGTATTTAATTGTTATCACTTGTTCTGATGAGCTTATTGTTATTGTTTTGTTATACTTTCTGTATCTAGACTTTGATCTATTGCATAAGTTATTTTTGCTAATTAGTATCACGTGACTTGAACCTCGTCACTACTTCACCAAGGTTAGTCTTGATACTTATCGGGTACTGATTGTGGTGTACTCATACTACACTTTCGCATATTTTTGTGCATATCCAGTTGTTAGAGGTAGCGAATCTAGACAGTTAGAGATTCACTGACCGTGAGCATTCAAGGTAGCTGCATTGACTCTCACAATCCTTTGGAGTCCTTTCCATATAATTATACTGTCATTTTTATATCCGAACAATATTGTATATTTGAGATATTCTTATGTATTCAATTAGAGCTCATGAATGTGTACTACCTAATTTTTGGGAGTTATGTTGAGTATTGCCACAATGGATTGTATTGGTTCTATTTTCGCTTTTATATTAAACTCTATTTTATTATATCATGTTTTTATTTATTTAAATAATTTTAAGTGATCGGCTTACCTAGTTTTAGAAACTAGGTGCCACCACGATCCTTGTGGTGGAATTTGGGTCTGACATACTCGCGTGCGATGATGAGTACTATTTGACTGAGGACTACATGTAGATGGTTTGGATGTGGCGGGAAGGATTTTCTTGGGATGCGAAGAGACTCAAGAGGTAGATTCTTCTATCTTGTTGACGCGTATAGACTCGAGAGGGTTAATGGATTGCATAGTGGTTGTTACCAAGGTAGAGTCATATAAGATATCACTTTGAGGTCAAGCAAGTGGGTTATTGATCACGTCCAAGACACACTCCAAAAAAAGAAATAAAAAGGTCGTAGCAATATATATTACCCAACGAGAGTTGGAGTCGAACATCTTTATAAGGGTGTTAAAGTAAACATGTAAGTAGTCAATTTGATGTAGCTAAAATTATCTTTCAAACGAAAGTGGGTGTAGCAAATCTCCTAATTGAACTAGGAGGTTTCTAAGGAATAAACCAACAACCACTTAATATGCAATATTTCTAAGATGTTTCAACAAATGGAGAAAACGCTAGAGTTGTAGTCCTAACCTAGGTATAAATACCTCTTGATTAAAGAGAAAAATCCTTACTTATTAGATCGGGGTTGTTATGACTCTCAAAACTCAAGTGCTCACTCAATACCTCTCGATTAAAGAGTGATTATGAACCAATTTAGCTTTCTCAAGTCTAAATGGGTAGATATAAGCGCATTTCATTATGAGGCCAAGATGGATTATCACTATCTCTAGTCCAAATCCGTTAACTAAACATAATCAATCCCTCAACTAGTTTAATTTTCTGTTAGACAAGTTTTCCTAGACATAGTTCTGTGCTGCAATGCTTGAAGTGCGACCGTAGAACTCTACCCACTGACAGCACATGGAAAGTCAATCCAGCACATTGAGGACTGCATAACTCATTTGGAGGCCGCAAACCCTCCGTAGGGAATTTTTGTCAGAGATTTCAGGAGTCATATAAATAGAACTTTATGGCTTTTTAGGGCATCATTTCAGTGTAGCAGATAAGAGTTAGTTACTTTTAGCTATTTTGAGCAAGTTTGAGCTTCAATTAGAGAAGATCTTCTACTATTTCTTTATTTTCAGTTTTATATCTTTAATTTCTTCTTATTTTTATCTTTCTTTGTCTTGTAGTATGAGTAGCTAGATTTATATCTAGGGTTGTGATTCAACCTATGTGTCAATCTTATGAGCTACTAATATTATATTTTTTTGTAATTGGGTAGCCATGTATATGCGTTAAAGTTAAGATTAATAGTTGCAAACATTGATTTATGCCTAGTTGACCTTGTTCTTACTTGAAAAAGAAAGTTCATGTGCGGCCGCACTTATTCTTTTGGACTGCACATCAGGAGGTTTCAGGATAGACTAACTACTCATTCTCTGATCATTCAGGTCATCAGTGCGAACCATTTTGAATATTAAAGTGTGACCACACATTTTCTTCTGCGGACCGCACTTTTTGCCTAAAGTTCCTGAAGCTTCAGTTCATCTTTTGCGGACCACAAATACCTTTGCGGCCGTAGTTCCATTTTCGTGGACCGCGCTTTCTCTGCACTTCTTCTCTTCACTGAATTTGCTTGGATTATCTCCTTTTTGTGTCATTATTCCTCCAAGGCCTTAATTCCTTTCTATTTTAATTATTTTCATTAGAATTGTGAATAAAACTAGTACTTTTGGACTAAAACTATAGCAAGAAGGCACTAATAAGCGGTTAAATTCCACACTTATCAACTCCCCCAAACTTAAGTTTTTACTTGTCCTCAAGCAATTAAATTAGCACCCTCTTTCCGACACTCTCTATAGGTAATTCAAGGATTCAACCACAAGTCATTCATACTTAGTTGGGACTAACAATTATCCACAACACTCATGCATTCTAGACAAGGTGTCCAATTTTCAAAAAAATACATCATGCTCATCTCATATAATTATAGTGTGACATTTGAGCCTCAAGGGTTAACTTCATTCATTATGAATTCTTGTTCCTTTATGCTCATCACGATGGACTCCAAACTCTTCCTCTTCTACATTTTATTTGCATTGCTCACTTTAAAATTTAACACTCAATTTCTAATGCATCAAAAGTTTTACCCTTCTCTCACAAAGAATGGTCACAAGTTAAGCTTCAAGTACCATAGGCTTTCTCTTCATGTACATCTTCACTAATATAAGCATACGGGGTTTGAAGTAAAATAGGACTTCTTTCGGTTTGTAATGAATGCTTTCGGTTCGGGGTAGTATAATATATGGGGTACAATGCTTACACCTTTTCTTAAGCAATTCACTCATCATTTATTGGCTCAAATATTTTTATAAGACACCATGGATGGAACTCTTGAAGGTTATTCTTATTTTTGGAGGCTAGAGAGACTTGCCATCACTCTTTATTGTCAATTTCATTCACTTTCTTCCTTGATTTTATATTAGAATTTTTCTCTAGGCTAGAGATACTTGTCTCACTCTTTGTCATCAATTTCCTCTATGCCCCTTCTTAGGCCCCTTTTTGTCTTCATTGTTTACAATACTTGCTTTTTTTTTCTTCCATGAAGATCATCTCTTATTTCTTTTTGGTGCCTTGGTATCTCTTTAGATTTCTAAACACATCCCCAAAACTTAGGCTTTAATCTATGTGATGATTATGAGTACTTAGGAATGTTTGGGATGCCAAGAGGAGATATGAACAAAAATGGTGAAAAGCTTATAGCAAGGTTACCAAAAGAACAAGGCTAAAGGCTAAAAGGGGGTTGACTAGGGATAATAATCATAGGTTGGCAATTGAAAACTCAAACAATCCAAGGAAAGCCTACAATCATGTTCCAAACCAAGCAAACTTAAAATTTCAACTTAAAGCACACTCGGGAAAAGTTCTAGAATATCAACTTAAGCAATTGGACTAGAAACAAAATTTCACCTCACCTCCCATGCAAATAGACCGTAAAAGAAGATAGAGTCCAAAACCCATAATGACCACAATTGAGTTACAAGATCTCTATGGTCTATTAAACTACGTAATGATTCTCAAAGATAACACAAGAGCCTCAAAGTCACTTTCCTAGAGTTACTTCCTCAAAAACCGATTCACACCCTTGTCTCAAATCATAAGTATGCAGCTAAGTTTGTTGGTACCGCATAAAGCATAAATAACTTGTTTTCATGGAAGAGCTTAATTAGGCTTTTATTCACTACTAGTTACTACTATCATTACCTAAACATGCAACGGACTAATTCTCTTAAGAAAATTGTCACACTATCCATCCTTTGAAAGAGTCACCCGGTTTACACAATAAACAACCTTTGGAAAGAACTGTGGTATTAAGAAAAACAAAGGCTTATTGAACATAACAAGAAATAAAAACATATCTATCAATAATATCAAAACATAACTACTAATTACTACTAAACATATAAAACTACTACAAATTATCAAATAGTATCATCAAATTATTACATCCCAATTCAAATCATCAAATCCTCCACCCCCAGAGAAAAGTAAGCATTGTCCCAAATGCTTAAAAATAGAATAAAAGAGTAAAGAACGATAAAGAAACTCCCTACGCATTCTTGGTCATTAGGGTATCACCAAGTGGGTCAGTTTGGGTTGGCTCAGCCAACTGGATAGTGTCATCATCCATGGGAGTTTTCTGAGATGTAAACATGTCATGCACTACAGAAGTGCCGGAAGAAAGGCAAGGCTCCTCAGTGTGAGTGGCAGGGGCATCTTAAAAGGCCTGAGCTAGGCGTGGCTGGGCGGGGTGAATGAACATGTTAAAAGGTAGGATGTCAGCCTCAGCTATCTGCTTCACTTCAGCCCGCAGTGCATCAAGTGATTGCTTGGTGACCTGGGACTTCCTCATCTTCTTTAACTACTTGTTCAACTGCTAAATCACTGAACCATGTTGAACCAATGGATCCATGATCATCTTATGGTTATCCAATATCTATTAAAGCTACTAAGAAGTGACAGGAGTGGACTACCCGGGTACTGCATCAGATAGCTTAGTCAGCTTTGTGGTAGCTATCTGCCTCCAGTTGTTGAGACTCACCAATGTCTGAGAGACCCTCAAAGATGATAAAGGCCAGTAGGCACAGGTACAGGCCTCAGAGCTGGTGTAGGTGGTGGGCAAAACCTGATGGTGGCTTAGAGTCAGTAGCCATGGCATGGGTGGAAGGCTCAGTTGAGGATGAATGAATGTCAGATGTATCGGAAGGTACTACTACAGCCTCATAAGACTGGCTATTAGGAGGACGAGGCATGCTCACTACTAAAAATATGGTAAACACCGACAAAACAACCAACCAATGTTGGTCGGTAATGGCCAAACACCGACCAAAACGCGACCATTTACGTGTGGACGGCATATTTGTGCTCGGAAAGGCATACCAACCAAAGTTGGTCAGAAATTACTGACCAACTTTGGTCGGTCAATTAAATTCAAAAAAGAAATATTGCAAAAAGAACTGACCAAAGTTGGTCGGTATTTTAATTATGTAATAAAAAACTTCACCATCTGAGAATCGAACCGGGGTTTGTACTGTGGCAGGATACTATTCTACCACTAGACCATTGGTACATTTTGTGTTAAGACTGTTTTTTATTTGATTTATACTCTTTAATTGTATTTTCGCACGAAAATAACCGACCAAAGTTGGTCGGTATTTTAATTATGTAATAAAAAACTTCACCATCTGAGACTCGAACCGGGGTTTGTACTGTGGCAGGATACTATTCTACCACTAGACCATTGGTACATTTTGTGTTAAGACTGTTTTTTATTTGATTTATACTCTTTAATTGTATTTTCGCACGAAAATAACCGACCAAAGTTGGTCGGTATTTTAATTATGTAATAAAAAACTTCACCATCTGAGACTCGAACCGGGGTTTGTACTGTGGCAGGATACTATTCTACCACTAGACCATTGGTACATTTTGTGTTAAGACTGTTTTTTATTTGATTTATACTCTTTAATTGTATTTTCGCACGAAAATAACCGACCAAAGTTGGTCGGTATTTTAATTATGTAATAAAAAACTTCACCATCTGAGACTCGAACCGGGGTTTGTACTGTGGCAGGATACTATTCTACCACTAGACCATTGGTACATTTTGTGTTAAGACTGTTTTTTATTTGATTTATACTCTTTAATTGTATTTTCGCACGAAAATAACCGACCAAAGTTGGTCGGTATTTTAATTATGTAATAAAAAACTTCACCATCTGAGACTCGAACCGGGGTTTGTACTGTGGCAGGATACTATTCTACCACTAGACCATTGGTACATTTTGTGTTAAGACTGTTTTTTATTTGATTTATACTCTTTAATTGTATTTTCGCACGAAAATAACCGACCAAAGTTGGTCGGTATTTTAATTATGTAATAAAAAACTTCACCATCTGAGACTCGAACCGGGGTTTGTACTGTGGCAGGATACTATTCTACCACTAGACCATTGGTACATTTTGTGTTAAGACTGTTTTTTATTTGATTTATACTCTTTAATTGTATTTTCGCACGAAAATAACCGACCAAAGTTGGTCGGTATTTTAATTATGTAATAAAAAACTTCACCATCTGAGACTCGAACCGGGGTTTGTACTGTGGCAGGATACTATTCTACCACTAGACCATTGGTACATTTTGTGTTAAGACTGTTTTTTATTTGATTTATACTCTTTAATTGTATTTTCGCACGAAAATAACCGACCAAAGTTGGTCGGTATTTTAATTATGTAATAAAAAACTTCACCATCTGAGACTCGAACCGGGGTTTGTACTGTGGCAGGATACTATTCTACCACTAGACCATTGGTACATTTTGTGTTAAGACTGTTTTTTATTTGATTTATACTCTTTAATTGTATTTTCGCACGAAAATAACCGACCAAAGTTGGTCGTTGTTTTTAAATGACCGGCCGAATTAACCGACCAATTTTGGTCATTTTTTTTAATATTAATTTTTATTTATTTTAATTGAAAACCTGACCAAAGTTGGTCGGTTTCTTGAAACACAAATTTTGCGGGACTCAAAAATAGTTTCTCGCATTTTTGCGCCAAAAAAACTGACCAAAGTTGATCGGTTTCGTAAAAAAAAATTAAAAAAATTTTAAAAAAACCAATCAACTTTGGTCGGTTTTTTGACCAAAGTTGGTCGGTCGACCTTGGTTGGTTTTTGCTGAATTTCTAGTAGTGGCTGCTTCTCTTTGCCTTGGTTTTTCTGGGATCTTGCAGCTTGTACAGTTCAATGGGGCATGTTGGCTTGGTCTTGGTGTCGTGTGGTCAGGAATCTACATTAGCATCCGTCATATACTCTATGATAGTGCTCGAATATGGGAAGAAGGTGTTGGACTACTGTGCTACCATAGTAATGTTGGCCGACATCGGCGCACCCACATTAACTAGATACCCAACCATAATGGAGGCCACTAGAATTGCCCTCTCAAAGGATAAATGGTTCTCATTTAAACACGGATCAAGCCAGGTGCACACAAATGTCTTCTATCCCATTGCCTTGAAACTCAGAGTCTTGTGAAAAATTTTTGCTCCCACATCCACCCAAGGCGGAGTAGACCCTGGTGCAAGAATCTCAGCAAGCCATGGTCGGACTGCCTCCATCTCACCTAGTTTGGCTAAGTACCTTGTTGGCTCCACATTTTCAAGTCCCAGATACTTATTGAGGGGTTATCTGGTCAAATTTTACTTTGCGGTTGCACACTTTGGTGACCATTGTTCCTTTGACAATGTGTGTTGTGTTGGCATAGAACTCACTGACGAGATGTTATTTTACATCAACCAACGGCCCTATGAATTACATCCACCTTTTTCTCTATGTAAATTGCTCTAGGAATGTCGGGTTGTATTTGCTCAAGTCGTTGGTGAGGAATTGCTACTCATAAGTCAAGGAGTTTTCTTTCCAACCACGTTGAAGTCGAGGAATGCATGGTAGCTCAGGAATCTGTCCTCGCAGACCAAAATTTTCTTATTCCTCTCTTTCATGTCCTTTTCTACCTTGCCCCATTTGCCATCATCAAGGGCATTATCTGAATCAGAGTTGGTTGCACCCGCATTGGATTCATGCCTAGTACTGGTGGTGTCTTGGGATGTAGTAGCCTGAGCTCGGGGCTCAGACTACACCTACGGTTGAGATTAATCTTCATTGCACTCTTCAGGCTAAGCAAATGAGTTCCCTTCAGAGGCTTCCATAGACGGGACATAAGAGTCAAACTCTGATAAACTATGTCCTCTCCCCCTCCCATCTGTTTTCTTTTTGTGATCATCTTCTGTACACTCAGTGGCAAGGTGCCTCTACCATTGACCCTGCCTTGGCTATCCTGGCCTTTGGAAGTTTTAGCTTTCCCTCTTGATCGTACCATTGTCTGTTGAAACATAAAGAGAAATGTCAATGGCTATACAAATCATTGACATGTGGTACAAGGCAGTTAAAAGTCATATAGATTAATGGGGGAAACATAAGAGATGAGGTGAAGCCTATATGCAACATGCAAGAAGCAGGCAGGAAGTGCAGTCCGCAAAATTCAAAGTATGGTCCGCAAAGTGGAAGTGCGGTTCGCAAAATTCAAAGTGCAGTACGCACTTTTAGTATTGCTATGTTAGGTCTCAGAGACAATTCCGGACTAGCCTTTGTGGCCGCAAAAAGTCATTGCGGTCCGCAAAATTAAAATTGTGGTCGCCCTTGTGTTAGAGTTCTCAGATCTCAGAGATGAAGTTTTCTAAAGAACACTGCGGACATCACTTTGCAATCGCAAAATACAACTGCGGTCCATAAATTTAAATTGTGGTCCGTAGATTTCAAGCGCTAAGTCAGTTGGTTCAATCAATATAGGAAATAAACATGTGGAAGCCTAGTAAACATTTAAGCAAAACAATCGAATCTATCGGGGCAACCGACAAAAAGCATGATTTTAGTGATTATTAGCATCCTAGACCCATTCTAAGAATGTTTCACAGATAACCCACTCATATTTGAACCCACGATGAAAAAATAACACGGAAGATAACAGAGCAAAGTTAAAAGGAAAAAAAAGTAGAAAATATTGAAATGTGCCATACCATATTGTGTTAATGGAAGTAAAAAGATTGGAGTGTGAGTTTTTTACGGCGGAAAACAGTGCATGCAAGTGATTCCTCAGTAAAAAGCCTTGGGTTAGGTCAAATGGTGAAAAGCATAAAGTTTGACCTAATCTGCCATTTATACCTACTGTTGGGTTGGGTTAAAAAGGGAGAGAGTGCGGCAGTAAAATTTCAGTTGTGGTCCGATGCAAGAACATTCTAATAAGTGTTTTGTAAGCTATTCTATATGCCCGTAGAGCATTATCAAGCTTCTTGGACCAATCCGACCGATTTGCATTCACTGTCTTTGATAATATACTCTTTATTTCCCGGTTAGAAACTTCAACTTGACCATTTTCTTGTGGATGATAGGCGGTTGTCACTTTATGAGTGACAACATATTTTTCAAGCGAAGTGTCACAATCATTGTTGCAAAAGTGCAACCCACCATCATTTATGATTACTCTAGGAGTCGCGATCTCTTGACAATGTTCTTCATCAAGGAAAAGACGAGAATCCTAGCTTCATTGTTAGGTAAAGCAAGGGCTTCAACCCTCTTAGACATGTAATCCACCGCGACCAAGATGTAGGTGTTACCAAAAGAACTCATAAAAGGGCCCATGAAGTCAATACCCCAAACGTCGAAGATATCAATCTCCAAGATAGTAGTATGGGGCATCTCATGTTTCATTGGAATCCCACTTGCCCATTGACATTTATTACTTCTTACCAAATCATTTGCATCTTTGTAAGTAGTAGGAAATTAGAAACCACAACTTAGGACCTTTGTTGCCGTTCTTGATTCCCCGTGGTGACCACTATAAGGTGAAGAATGACAAGCCTCAAGAATGTCACTTTGCCTTTCATCCGGCACACATCTCCTAATCACCCCATCTATGCAAATCTGAAAAAGGTACGGTTCATCCCAATAATAGTTATTGCAATCCCTCTTGATCGTTTTTCTTTGGTTTTAAGTGAACTCTTCCGCAACGATATCGCTAACAATGAAATTAGCCAAATCCTAGAACGATGGTACCTCTTTCATTAAAAGTTCCAAAAGTTTCTCATCGGGGAATGAGTCATTGATCTCAAGGCCATTATGTTGCTTCCCCTCCTCTTCCAAACGAGATAAGTGGTCCACCAGTTGTTTTCACCGCCTTTCTTGTCTTGGATCTCGATATCAAACTCTTGCAATAGAAGCACCTATCTCATCAACCGAGCTTTGGATTCCTTTTTACTCATAAGATAACGAAGTGTTGCATGATCTGTTTGCGCAATGGACTTGGCCCCCATCAAATAAGAACGAAACTTCTCAATAGCAAACACAATGGCAAGTAATTCCTTATCAGTAACGGTGTAGTTGACTTGGGCACTATTCATGGTCTTACTAGCATAGTAGACCGAGTGAAAATATTTATTAATTTATTTCCCCAAAACAGCCCTAACCGCTACATCACTTTCGTCACATATGAGCTCAAATAGTAAACTCCAATTCAGGTATGTCATGGTAGGAGTGGTTGTCAACTTGTGCTTCAACTCTTCAAAATCTCTCATGCAATCATCATTGAAATGGAACTTTGCATCTTTCTCCAGGAATTTGCACCAAGGGTTCATTACTTTAGAAAAATATTTTATGAATCTCTGGTAAAATCCTACATGGCCTAAGAAACTCCACACATCCTTGATCGAGGTAGGAGGTGGAAGTTTCAAAATCACTTCAATCGTTTCCTTATCCACTTCAAAACCATTATTTGAAATTTTATGACCAAGGATAATGCCTTTATCAACTATGAAATGACACTTCTCCCAATTGAGTACCAAGTTTGTTTCCTCACATCTATCCAACACCTTGGCTAAATTAGCAAGGCAATAATCAATCAAATCCCCAACAACTGAAAAGTTGTCCATGAAGACCTCAAGATAGTCTTCCATCATGTCCGTGAAAATAACCATCATACACCGTTGAAAAGTCACAGGTGCGTTGCACAAGGCATAAAGCATCCGCTTGGAAGCAAAGGTACCATATGGGCACGTGAAAGTGATTTTCTATTGATCTTCCAGTGCGATACGAATTTGGTTTTATCATGAATAACCATATAGAAAATAATAGAAAGCATGGCCAGCCAACCTATCAAGCTTTTGATCCATGAATGGGAGGGGAAAGTGGTCCTTCCTTGTGACTTTATTGAGCTTTCGGTAATCCATACAAACCCTTTATCTGCTAACCGTTCTTGTAGGTCAACTCATTATTTTATTTGGTAACAACTGTCATTCCCTCTTTTTTCGGGACATATTTAACTAGAGAAGTCCATGAACTATTGAAAATGGGGTAGATAACCACGACATCCAACAATTTGATGATCTCATTTTTGACCACCTCTTGCATAGCTTCATTAAGTCTCATTTGATGTTCAATAGATGGTTTAGTACCATCCTCTAACTTGATCTTGTGCATGCAAAATGTGGGGCTTATAGCTTGTATGTTCGCCAAAGTCCATCTAATAGCTTTCTTCCTCCTTTATAGGATTGCCAATGTGGAATCTACCTGCACGTTAATCAAACAAGAGTAAATAATAACCGGTAAAGTAGAGCAAGGGCCAAGAAACTCATACCGAAGGTGAGGTGGAAATGGCTTCAACTCCCAGGTGGATGGTACTTCGATCAAAGGCTTTGTAAGAGGAGTCTTCCTATTTTCAAGATCCAATAATAGCTTTCGGGTTGCATTGTTGTAAGACCACATCCATTATAAAGGGTTAACACATTCCATGAAACCATCCATCTCATCATTATCAAAATTGAGTAACACGACTTCCAATATGTCAACTACATTGATTGTGGCACTAGTGTCATCAATTATGACATCAATCACCAAGTCCACCAAAGAGCATACCTTGTTGCTATTTGGTTAATGCATAGACTTTCACACATGAAATACTGCCGGCTCGTCACCAATAAGGAAATTGAGTTCTCCAGCCTCTACGTCAAAAAGGGCCTTACCTGTAGCAGGGAAAGGCCTTCCAAGAATGATATATACTTCGTAGTCCACCACACAATCAAGAATAATAAAATCCGCCGGAAGAATGAAATTTATCAACTCAGACCAATACATCTTCAATCACTCTCAATGGTCTCTTCATTACATTATCAGTCATTTGTAACCTCATAGATGTATGTCTTGATTTCCCAATCCCCAAAGTTTTGAAAATTAAGTAGGGCATAAAATTGATAGTCGCCCCAAGATCACATAAAGCATTAGCAAAATTGACACTTCCTATAGTACAGGGAATTGTGAAAGCACCGGGATCCTCCAATTTACGAGCCATGGAATAAATGATAGTACTGATTTGATGGGTGACTTTGATTATTTCAAATTTCATTGACCTCTTCTTGGTTACAGATCTTTCGTAAACTTGGCATAACATGGCATTTGCTCCAAAGCTTCCACCAATGGCATATTAATAGAGAGACGATTCATCATTTAAATGAACTTCTTGAATTGATTCGTGCCATTTTGATTATCAAGCCTTTAAGGGTGAGGAGGTGGAGGCCTTGGTAAAGGTGCCTTGGCCTTTTGCACTACCGGATCTGTCATGTCAATAATAGGCTCCCTAGATGGGTTCACCGCCTCTTGAGTCTCTACCACATTATCATCAATGTCAATTCGAACTTCATCATGTACTTGAACATCATTTTGTGTGACTTATTCCTTTGGATCATTTGGTCATCATCCACAATTCGTTTTCCACTTGAGGTGGATGCACTCCCACCGATTCCACTTCTTGTGACAACCGCCATGGCATGCCCTGTATTGTTACCACCCTTTGGATTCACTACCGTGTCACTTGGTAATGAACCCTTAGGTAGAGTATTAAGAGTTTGAGATATTTGTCCCATTTTAACTTCAATATTCCAAATGGATGTGGTATGGGAAGCAAGTTGAGCATTTGAATCCGCATTGCTTTTCCATCATTTGCTTGAACAACTGCTTAGTATGACCGATTTCATTACTTGTAGAACTTGAACCATCGGAAAGGTAATGAGGTCGGTTGCTTGGTTGTTGATATATTGGAGGTCTTGGAAACTCAAACTTTGATTTGTATGATTGATGTTGTTCCCCCAATTGCCTTGACTATTACCGACCCAATTCCCTTGGTTGTTTTTGTTGTGACAATTCCCTTGATTGTTGGAACCCAATTGCCTTGGTTATTTTGAGATCACCATTGGTTTTGGATTGGAAACTTGAAAATTACCTATTTTCCCTCGATAATTGTTCACATATTGAACCTCCTTTTCTTGCTCTTGATAGGAATCATCTTGCTCATAACCACCTTCCTCTTGTGAATAACTCTCCACTCAGGGTTGAAATTGGGGACCTTTAGTCCGCCTCTTGTTGGCCAAAACACTCAAACCTTCCATGGCATGGACTTGCTTTGGATATTAAGTTCAGTGGAGTTGAGCTTTAGCAAGTTGAGTCATGGTAGTGGTTAGTTCTACAATATCTTGCCCATGATCTTGCAATTATTTATGAAAGTGAATTATGTTGGAATCACCTTGAGGAACATTGGCTTGGGATTGACAAGACGAAGATGTCTCTGCCATTTTATCAAGAATATCACATGCCTCCGCATAAGGTATTGTCATGAAATTACCTTCGCCCATTTGATTGACCATAAATTGATTCGTGGTATTGATTTCGCGGTAGAATGTTTGTCGGATAATGTTAGATCAGGGTTGTTACGACTCTCAAAACTCAAGTACTCGCTCAACACCTCTCGATTAAAGAGTGATTATGTTCAATTTTGCTTTCTCAAGTCTAAATGGGTAGCTATACGTGCAACTGATTAAGAGTCCAAGTTGGATTATCACTATCTCTAGTACAAATTTGTTAATTAAACTAACCAATCCTCAGCTAGATTAACTTCTTGTTAGCCAAGTTTTCCTAGACTTAGTTCCTCTTTCTCAAGTAAGAACAAGGTCAAATAGGCATAAATCAATATTTGCAACCATTAATTTCAACTTTAAAGCATAAACATGGTTAAATATTAGTTAACGCAATCATAAACAATCATAATATTAATAACCCATAAGATTGACACACTAGAGTTGGATTACAACCCTAGATAAAAATCTAGCTACTCATACTACAAGACATAGAAAGATAAAAATAAGAAGAAATTAAAGAAATAAAACTAAAACAAAGAAAGAGTAGAAGATCTTCTCTAAATGTAGCTCAAGCTTGCTCAAAAATAGCTAAAAGTAACTAACTCTCCATTGCTACAGTGAAAGTTGCCCTAAAAATGCTAAAAGTTCTATTTATAAGACTCCCGAAATCTCTGAGAAAAATGCCCTAAGTAGGGTTTGCGACCGCCAAATGAGTTTTACCATCGCCAATGTGCTGGATTGACTTTGTATCTGCTGTCAGTGGGTAGAGTTATGCGGTCGCACTTCAAGCATCGCGGCCGCATATCAGTTTTTAAGGTTGCACTCTTAGTTCTGCAGCCTGCACTAGAGTGTAAGGTCCCGTAAAAGTTTGCCTAAGACCTAGGATTTCGTGGTGCCGAAGTAGGCTTATGCGTTGGCAATTATAGGGAGTTGAAGAAACGGTTTTGGGTTGAACAGTGCGTTGGGGAGTTGAAGAAAAATTTTGGAAATAAAGGGCGTTTTTTGCGGTCCATTCTGCGGTTGCAGAACTGAGCTGCGGACAGCATATCTGTTGCAGACCGAGGCAGAAATTTGGACAAAAGTTTTGGACCCTTATGCGGGCCGCATAACCTATCGTAGACCCAGCATGAAATTTTCCGGAAGGGAGTTTTGCAGCGCATTATACGACCATATAATAGGCCTGCGAATCGCAGACCGATTGCAGAATGAGGCAGAATTTCCCAGTTACAGAGGGTCGTTGTGCGGTCCATTTTGCGGACCGCAAATCTATGTCGGGCTTCATTTTTCTAATTTTTTTTACCCGACCCTATTTTGATTAAAGGCCTTTGGGTCTTATTTTGAGTGAGAAATTTGATGTTGTAGAAATAAGGGAAAGTGTTCTAGAGAGAGAGAGAAGTAGACCCTAGGCTAATTGTTCATCAATTCTTACTCAAAACATGGAGAATTTACAAGTAAAGCTCATAAGGTCTTCCTCTAAGAGGTAAGGTTCTAACCCTAGTCTTCAATTTTGAGTTTAGGTAGAAGATGGGTAGTTGGGAATATGATTCTTGAGTGTGAGAGCTATTTATTTTATATGCATGTACCACCAAGGGTAGTGAAAAGATTGTTGAGCTTTCTTTGGTAGACTTTGGGTAGAACGATGAAAGAATCCACCATAGGAGGACCTTGAAACCTTAATGCACACCTAGTGTTTGATAAAATGCTCAAGTGAGCTGGAACTATGAACTCTCTCCTAATTTGTGTTCTATTTAGATATATTTCTAAATAGATCGACGAGGCTAAGAAATCCGAAATATTGTAGTAGTTTAAAAAACTCGAGGCGAGGTATGTTGTCTACACTTCTCTCTTAGAATTGAATTCCCACAATGTTCTTGTAAGTCCCGAGTTGTCCATTGTGAATTGACTTTTATTAATAAGTTTGGTGTCGAAAGGTGTAATTATACGAATATGTTCAAAATATGTTTTGGAATATTCTTATCATGTTATGTTATTCTTCGGTAGTTCAAAGTATGAGTATGTATTAAAATATTGTGACTTCAAGTCAAGCCCAAATAAAAGTGATCATATCAAATTGTGTAAGAATTCACATGTGCCTAAGACCATAAATTGCTCAAATGTGGACTTAAAGTCTTGAATAGAAATGTTTGTTGTTGACAATCCGTGTTAATGTTTGAAAGTGGAATAGTGAGCATGAATTATGAAGTACGGCCAACGTGCCAAGAATGATATTGCTTTAAGGCCAATGATGCCAATAAAATGAATAAAATGTAAAAGAATATGAATTGAGAGGTGAATACTTTTAATAATAAATGCATTGGGTGTATCTTTTAGCCACCGATGAAGGGTAGGTCGGAACAACCTAACTCTGAAACTACACGTTCCGGTGTAGGAGTGATTGAGGGGTAAATCCCCGCGTTAATGTGATAAGACTGTTTCCCCTTATATGGGATGAGATTGGTGTGTTGGGATATTTCCCCTTAAATGGGATGAGATTATTGCTAGAGTAATGTGATGTGATGTCAACCCACACGGCATTGTGGTGAGGCGACTTAGTCGATCAGGCTGAGATCGGACGCCATGTCGCGCACATGGTGGTATTGTGAGTGTATGTCTCAGGGTGAGACGGCTTAGCCGGTCGGGCCGAGCTCAGACTCCGTGCTAAGACACAGTGGTGTATCGGTGCTAAAGATCTCCCAACTTAAATTACCGAAACCTACTTAAAACTTACCTTTCCCCTAACTTGACACCTTGATATTGTTTGAGTCTCTTATTAATTTCATGTTTTACTCTCCGTTTACTGTTGCTCGTTCTATTGAGAGGGTGTTTAGTTTTACATACTAGTATTATTCCATATGTACTAACGTCCCTTTTGTCGGGGACGCTGCATCTTTAATGGATGCAGGTGGTTCCATAGCATGTGGTATTGATCAGTGATAGCAGCACACCCTCTCCTCAACTGACTTGGTGAGCTCCACTTCATTTTGGGGTCCCGTATCTCTTATCCTTGTACATAGAGTTTTGAGGTATAGCCGTGGCCTTGTTTCTGGTACTATCATAGCACTCTTTTGTTTCTGTCAGAGGCTCCGTAGACATAGTGTGGGTTGTGTCTGTTTTTGGGAAGGTTAAACTAAAAATATTGTAATCGAATTATTTGTTCCGCTTTAACTATGATTGTACAATGTACTATTTTGGAGACTTCTTAATGACGTAACTAATTGAAATGAACTGGTGTTATTCACATGACCTCTTACTGTCTAATTAATAAAATGTATCCTTCTCTTTATTCATGGGTGAGTTGGGTAGAAGTTATTGTAAAGGCTTGCTTGACCAGGGTATCTTGGTTGAGCGTCAGTCGCACTTCCTGAGGTCAAGGCGTGACATAGAGGAGTTTTTAGAATCCAGTAACTGCTCATCAGTGCGAACCATTTTGTGGATCAAAGTGCGACGACACATTTTCTTTTGTGGACCGGACTTTTTCCTAAAGTTCCTGAAGCTTCTGTTCATCTTTTGTGTCCGCATTTCTTCTTTTACGGGCCGCAAATTCTTTTGCGGCTGTAGTTCCATTTTTGCAAACTGCTTTTCTCCTCTTCACTGAATTGGCAAGGATTATCTCCTTATCATGTCATTCTTCCTCCAAGGCCTTAAGTCCTTTCCAACACACCTGCAATTCAACCATTCATTACAATTGGGAATAAAATTAGTATTTTCGGACTAAAAACTATATGAAGAAGGCACTAATAAGTGGTTAAATTTCATAATTATTAGTTATCACCTGCCAAAAAGTTTTTATGATATGTGGCTGTTATGAGTATTCTGTGGAAAATATTCCTTCTACCTAGTGGAATTTATGTACTATGATTAGATTTTAGATTGCTTGAGGAGGTTCGCACGACTATCACAAGGATGAGTATGCACTCGACAAATGATTTGGAGTGTGTGTTCTAACCCGTACTATTTAAGCTTATAAGGGATTTAGATGGTTAACGGCGCGAGGTCAAGGCAAGTTAAGAAGGAAGGGCATTATGGGTTATCGGATGATGTGTTTGTGTCTCCAAGCCAATTGGGAGAGTCTACCATCAATGATAGGGTCATTTTGGCATGTGTTGCTATAGTTCCTGGATATGGAAGCACTTGTGTAATGGATATAGTTTAAGAAGGGTGTGATCTAGGATGATTTAGGAAAGGAATTTGCTAGATGCATGATGTGTTACACCTTACGGATATATGGAGGTTGTGGTGTGGCTTAGGTTTGATATTCCCTTGTGGAGGTAGTGTGCAGGAGGTAGGAATTTCTCGATTGCTTCTTGCGGAGTATTCATGTGCTACCGAAGTGGTTATTGTTCGGCATGGTTGGCTATGCATTTGAGAGTAGGTAATAGTGAGTGACTCTCGAGAATGGTTCTTTCTCGAGAATGGTTCTTGTGGATTCAAGATCCATATGTGGTATCTAAGAATTTCTGGATTTATGTATGGCTAAGATATGGGATTTGCATCGAATGGTGCCGAGATGTGCGGTACCCCCATATAATCATTGATCATACATTTCAGTATTAGGGACAAGAAAGAAACAACTTCGGGTTCACAAAAGGTCTCTTTAGAGCTATCATCTCGGTTTGAGTTACTTATAGGTTTGGCAGTCTGCATGACTTAGTTGATTTAGATGGATTCTATTTTGATGGCTTGTCTATGTGTTTATTGGTTTCAGAGAGTTAATAATGGTTTTGACCACGGCTCGAGGTTGATGTCTTCTACGAGTATAGATGGTTTGTTGCATGTTAGGATGTTCTCCTGGATTGAGTTAAGTGGATGATTTCTGGTTGATAGATTGTTTATCCTACTCGTGATTCAGAGTTGATGATGAGAATCTCATATTTTTGTATTGTAGCATGATAGATGCACTGAGTTGTAAGGCATTAGGATTAAAAGGGACAAGGTTGCAGTTTAGCTTTGGGAGGAATGTCATGAGTTCTAGACAACATGAGAGATTTAAGATGTTTAAGAGTACCCTATAAGTATCTTGTATCTCTTGAGAAGGGAAAGTGTTGTAGAGGACACATTGAGAATTGGGTTGCAAATACTTGACTAGTACTACAGAGATCGTGTGGTTGGTAACCGTTGATGTTCAGGTTTTGCTATTTGGCATGGAATATTTATGGGAGTGCTCATCATGAGATGTTGTGTATGAGTGACGTATGAGTCATTTGAGTGAGAGAGTTGGAGATCATATATGGAGATTCATGTATTCTTGTGGTTTAAAGATCGGATGTTCTTAGAGGCAGACAATTCCTTGGTTGCGGACTGTGAGGGTATGTTAAGAGTTAGATGAATGATTGTATGTGTTATGGATAGGTTAATGTGTACTTTCGGAAAGTTATTTATCTATTTTGGGATGATTAGAACTGTTTTGGGGGTTCATTGGCATGCCTAATGAGAATGTGTATTCTACATCGGATCGGGTTTGCTTACTCTTGTGAAACATTTTTCGTGGGCGTATCATTGGGTAGAATGGATGTATTTTATGCCTTGATCTATTTCATTTGTTACTTTCTTATGCTATAATGGGTAGTTGGACTACTTTATAATTTACACGCATGTTGTAGTTCTGTTTAAGCCTTGTGTCTATATGTAAGCGAGATGGCTCTTGAAATGCTGATTTGCTTTGCACTGTAGTTGTGCTTGCCTTATTCATAGAAATGGCTATTTGTCTCCCCATTTTTATGTGTATGCACTTCACGTTCTTGTTGTTGTTACATCTGAGTTAGGTGAGCATGAGAATTATGGCTCAATCGGAATTCCCATGTGGATTGCTATGATCTTGGATTAGGTTGTATGCTGCAACAGAGTTATTATTGGATATGTTTTCTTGTGTTATTCCATGTGTTTTTTCTTCTCCCTTGTGGTATGGATTCGTAGCTTTGTGCTTTTATGGTTGTATCTATTGAACTTGTTAGATAGTTCTCTTATTTAGTTCTCTTTTCATTATTGATCAAATTCGAGATGTTGCTTGTTTGGTGTACAGATTGAGTCGTATGTGGTTCCAAGTGGCATTTGGTGTGGCTTCACGGTTGAGCATCTTGTACTAGGTAAAATGAGGTTATTGGACCAGCAATTAGTACAATCAGACTTGGTTAGGATATGTTTGGTTAGGATTGACAAGGTGGGTTGCTCTGATGGTAAGCACCCTCCACTTCCAACCAAGAGGTTGTGAGTTCGAGTCACCCCAAGAGCAAAGGTGGGTAATTCTTGGAGGGAAGGATGCCGAGGGTCTATTGGAAACAGCCTCTCTACCCCAGGGTAGGGGTAAGGTCTGCGTACACACTACCCTCCCCAGACCCCACTAGTGGGATTATACTGGGTTGTTGTTGTTGTTGTTGTAGACTTGGTTAGGATATGTTTGGAAGATGAATGTCATTAGTGAGCTCAGAATTCGGCAATGGTCTTTGTCGAGCGAGGGAACTCTACGACTTGTTGATATGATGGGTGGATTGTGAGTTTTCTACATGCTCCTTTTATTATTACAGTGTCGTGAAGGTTTGAAACAAGGCTTTATTTGATATAAGTATATTACCGGTATCAGATTTGATAATGAGCAGCGATTGTGATCCGAAGTTATTGTTATGAGTACATGAGTGATGCGGTACATCGTGTGATTAGATCTTGGTAGTATATTGACGGCGTGATGCAACTTGCTGAGATTGATACAGTTTATTTATGCAAGAATCGGAAATTATTTATTACCTTAACCCTAGTTGCACACCTTTATTATTGTTATCCATTATTCCATGACTTTCTCTTTGGATACTCTTTTGCCCTATATATGTTTCTGTGCCGCACAAGTTATGTGAGTATCTTTTTATTTAAAAAGGTCGTTACTACTTCACCGAGATTAGTCAAGATACTTACTGAGTATATGGGGTCGGTTGTACTCATACTACACTTCTGGAGTTTGTGTGCAGATATTTGGAGGTTCGGTACTGTAGATGACGGAGGCTAGCATTGAAGTTGTACCAGCGTTCCAAATATTAGCTACCACTTATTCATGGTAGTTTAGGACATAATTCTATTTATGCAAATTTCAACAGATATTGTATTTTCTTTATACCAGCATTGTAAATTTAAATCTTAGTGGCCTATGACTTGTACTACCGGTACTTAGGCTAGTTGTACTTAGGATAGTTGTATGAATTTCTGTCAGTTTATTTATTGATTATTAATGATCTTCATTCGAGTTATGTTATTTATTATTTAGCTTACCTAGCATGTTGGAGTTAGGTGTAAAATTTTAGGTTGTAACAACCCTATTTCAGATTATTTATAAATAAACATTATAAAAAGAGTATCTGCCGGTTTCTAACAGTTTATACACTATTAATCCATGGAAGAAACCAAAAGCAAAAGGGAGACGTCAAAATAAGTTGCATTACGAGCTAGTTGCTTATTATTATTTTGTATTTTTTACACACACAGTTCTGCATAGATGATAAGCTAAAGTGCTCATTTAGATGTTATAATACTTTCCAACCCTTGCCACCTCCTTTACAGTACTGCTTCAGCCTTCCGAAAAACATGACAATAATCAGAATGGACTTTCCCATATTACTCCATTTTCCAGCAAATCCATATGCTGCATCCTTGCAATGGACATCTGGTTTTAATTGCCTTGCACAACTATAGCCCATTGACATTCCAACAGTCCCATATGCACTGCAAAATTATCATTAGATACATGAGTTAGAATGAAAAAGCATTTTACTTTTTATATTTTTCTTCTTTCTTTTTTGTTCAAGAATCGCTTTAAATTTTTGATCCAATATACTATATGTATTGGGGTTAATGAATTGTCTTCACTTATTTAGTTAGGAGTAACCATCTTCCCAAATTGTGGAGTGCATACATTTATGACTCATAACGCAGTTAAGAAAAGGAAATTAAAGACAATACCTCTATTGAAAGAAGATGCCGTGAAAAATATTACTTCCTTTGTCCCAATTTATGTGTCATAATTCGGATTTTTAGAGTCAAATTTTTTAATGTTAACCATGAAATCAGACATAGAATCTTTAAATTTTTAATACAAAAAATTATATATATGAAAACTACATAAAAATACTATCAGTCACAATTATTAATAATTCAAACTATTTTAAAAGCATATGAAAAT
The DNA here is from genome assembly GCA_000715115.1 of Nicotiana otophora. NCBI lineage: Eukaryota > Viridiplantae > Streptophyta > Magnoliopsida > Solanales > Solanaceae > Nicotiana > Nicotiana otophora. The sequence goes on from AWOL01S0116772.1 coordinate 26,008, forward strand.
ATTGCAGTAAAAGAAAACTCGTCCAACTCTCAAAATTCGAACATCGCTACATAAATCGATGCGAATGGAATAAAATTCTGGTGTGTATAAATCCAAATGTATATTTAGCGGTTGGTCTAGAAATGAAGAAAAATATAGTTGTCGACTAACCTGATGACTTCAAAGACGATGTTGAGTACATTGAAATTGAGGGGATCATTTTTCATTTTGTCTCTCTCTGTAATACAAATAAGAATAGTGAAAATGACCAAATAAGAAAGATGTGAGAATGATACGTACTCCACTAAGCTGCTCCCTTTTCTCCTGGTCATTCTTTTTGTAGTTTCCAAGCGCTCTTTATTACTATCAATTGGCAAAAAAGAAGTATAGGGTGATAGATACCTGCAGTGACAAAGCAAATTAATGAATCTAAGAATTGTACTTTACGATAACAACATTACAAATTATTGTGTATTAACTACTAGAGCACTTAGAGTTTGTTGTTCTCCAATGATATTATAAATTAACACATTTGGCATCTTATTCACCTTCTCTTTTCATAGTGGGAGATTACTAGACTTTTTAATGTTGATAAAAAAGTGGGGAACACACAAGATAATCACATATGCAAGTGAATTAGGTATCAAGAACCGTATTGGAGAACACTTATCTATAAAAGCTTTTCATTAAGGGTAAAATAGGTAAAATGAAGAGTTTAAAGTTGAATTATTTCCAAATTTAAAAATGTGTCATTTATTTTGGAATAGACTAAAAAGAAAAAATATATCATCTAATTTAAAACGGAGGGAGTAATAACTACTCTATCCATTTTAGGTAACACATTGTTTAAGATAATTAAAAAAATTTATATTTTCTCTAACAACTTAAGCAATTAGACGGAATGGTCCATGTTTTAAAACGATATAAGAGCGAGGAAACAAGCGTAAATATAAGTCAACAAATAGATGAGGATGATTATTGGTATAAGATAAACGAATTTGCTACATCTGAAAGAAACCGAGGATGTGTTCTTCTTAGATCTTTCAATATCTGAGGCTGCTCGTGATTTGTTTTCCGATATTTTCAAAGAATGGAACAAAGGGAAAGCTTGACAGACAATACTATTAATTCTTGGAATACCAAAAAGTAGAATAATTCCATATCTCTTCTACATAAGGATCGCAATAGTATTCTCTCTTCTCTAGTTACTTTCCTAGATGCTGGTAAACCCACCATTACTCTTTTCCAAATAGTAGATGCTTAATATGTGTAAGTGAATCATGGTCTCATGGATCAAAAAACTTGCTGAAAAACACTCTCTAATAGCTTAGCAAATCTTTTATTTTTATATTACTGGGAAGTAATTGCTTAGTCGAGCTCTTCTTGCTAATATTTTATATTGCATGTATACAAATTGCACCTAGGTTATGAATAGAAAAATATTTTGCTTGGAAATATTATTTTGTAAACAATTTTTCAAGCTTTTGATTTTGTATAAAAGCATGTAAAAATGTATGGTAATCGTATAAAGAGGAGGATTGGTATAATGTGAATTGATAATAATTCTAAAGGACAACAAATGTCTAAATATCGATTGAAGGAAGTGATAGAGGAAACTATAATAGTTGGATATCAACAAAGAATTGACTTTTCGGTCGTAGTTTTGTACATTATAGATTTACAATGAAAGGGACAGGCTGAGGGCCCCCTCTGTAATCCTTTTGGCCTATCAGCAATATATTCCCCTTGACTAACCCTCAAAGAAAACAAATTCCATTTTTAACTGACGAAAAATGATTTTCCTCTTTTAATGAATTTATTTATCACATATATTACGGGCAGAATAGTCTATTAGACACTTGTACTTATTACGGTTTGTTATCCCTATTCCTATACTCTACAAAATTTCATCTAGACACTTTTAATTTATCAAACTTATAATTTAAACCCCTCTTACCGTTGACCAAGCTTATATGATATTTATTTTGCTGAGTCAGATAATTGCATGGTTACACACTTACAAGTGCATGCATCAATTATTTTGATCAAAGAAGTTATTTAAAAAATCATAAGAAAAAGAAACAATAAAATTAAACAGAAAAATAATTTAAAAAATCCCAAAGACCCAACCCCTTCCACATTTGCAACCCTTTCCCTAACCCTTCCCGTTATAACCCGCGACCCCCTCTTCCCGTCATCTACAGTAACAAGAAAGTGATGATTGGCCCTACTCCTCCCCTTCCAGCACCACCACCTTTGCCGTTCTCCTTTTTTTCCTCCTCCACCACCACCTTCAACATCTTCCTCCGTTTTAAGATCAGTTGCAAAAAGAGAGATTAAAGTATCTGGTGTATTCCCAAATAAAGCCTGTGATTCTTGAAGTTGGATGATAAAAAAGAAGATCTTGTTACTTTCTGAAATATTGGCAACGAAAATTAAAGCAATCAGTGGAAGACGATGGCTCTAATGGTTTTCTGTGGTGCTTTCTAGTGGCTTCATGTAGTTTTTGAGGTGAGATAAACAAGAATAGTGAGGATATTCCTTGGGAAGCAATTCAACTCCGGCCATGGCTTTTTTCAATTTCTGTATGCCACAGAGGGAAGAAAATTGTGTGAATGCAGAGATGAGTCTAAAAGAATATTGTGTTTTAATGGTTGAATTTGAGTTGAATATGGAGATTGTTGAAAGAATTGAGTTGTTCAAAGAAAAATGGTGGCAAGCTAGTGGTGCTTACGGTTGAAATTGTATGAATGTGGAGATGAGTCTAAAAGAAAAGGTGAAAATGGATGGGGTAGCACCTGTAGTGGGATTTGCTAGAGATAGGTTGAATTAAGTTTTTTTTTAAAAATAACTTTTGTACAAAAAAAATAAAAGAATAGTTTTATAAAATTTGAAAATGGTGTGGCATATTGTGTCTGACATGGATATTGATATCACGGCGTCTGAGGGACACACAAGGTCGGGGTTCAAGGTAACGTGTTTCAATAAGTATAAGTCTTTCACTTGACAAACTATTGAGTATAGAGACCTAAATGACAAATGAAAACAAGTACAAGAGTTTATTAGGTTATTCTGCCTATATTATATAAATAGTGTTTAAAAGAGAAGCGTATTTAGATTTTAAGTTCTATATGGATTAAATTTTTATTTTTTTTAGCATCGACCTTATTATTGGAATATACTATAAGATATTCTTTATGAAATATTTATTTATTTATTTATTTATTCAAATCAATAAAGTTTTATTTTTGAATAGATCATATTTGAAATAATTCCATAATAAGAAGCCTCATTAATTAAATATGTGATCCATGTCGTGTCTGAATAATTAAAAAATAAAGAAAATCTTTTTTTGATCGAAAAAAAAACCATCAGGTTTAAGAAAAGGATTTTAACCCGAAAAAATTTAGGATAAATTTTTTGTATTTTCCACCTTGATTTCTACCAATATTTGTGCATGTTTTCCTAGAGAAATCTGCCCACTTGAATTTTGCAATTTTCCGGTAATACAGCAGAAGACTGTGAAACTGCTGGCATCATGACTAGAATTATGAGACGAAAGTTAGTGGTGTTTCCTTAGAGTTACTGTTGGATGGTGCGTTATGTGATCGATGAATTATGTTCACGCTTCGAGAGGTAACTCTTGTAACTCCGTACATGTTAGTTGTCTAGTATAGATGTGATTTTGATACTGGGATTGTTTCCGCTACGTATAATAATCCAATACTTATTGTACTTTAAAATTAATGCGTTCATTCCTATTATTTATGGCAATTATAGTGAATTTTCATACATAAATATATGCTCCACATCAAAAGGATGAACTCAGTACCGGAAGGCTACACAGTCCCTGTTTAAAACTTAAACCTAAAACCAGTTACAGGTAACTGTTTAACATATTCTTTTATGACATACTCCATCCGTTTCAAGTTAGATGAGATAATTTGATTCGGTATGGAATTTAAAAAAAAAAGCTTTTTAAACTTGTGGTCTTAAAAATTTAAAGGGTAAAAGCTTTATCGGGCCATGACATTTGTGTGGCTATAAAAACTTCTCATTAAGGGTAAAACGGGTAAAATGAAGAGTTTAAAGTTGAATTATTTTCAATTGTATAAATGTGTCATTATTTTTGACACAAACTAATAAGAAAAGTGTGTCATCTAAATTGAATAAAGTCAATAGTATTTATTGTTTACAATTGTTATAGTGTAGATGTAATTTAAACTATACTAATAAACTGCTTCAGTTCAGCTACAATATAAGAATAAAGAGCTAGTAGTACAAAAGAAAGAATAGACAGATTAAGACGCGTATACTCACATCATTACGGCGAATAACACTAAGATTGCTGGAGTAAGGGTTGAAAGATCGAACACAGATTCACCAGTATGCCTTGTATTCACAACTTCAAACAATGATCCCACCAGCTTCTCATAAGAACTCAATCCAGCAGTGGCTTCAGAATTCCATTCCAATGAACAAAAGACAACAAACTGAATGGATATGAATCCCAGAACAGTAGTTGCAAGAGCCATGGTTTCCAAATTTGGAAAAATATGTGAGTATCCTACTCGTTTTGAGTTCTTCATGATATACTCAAACTCACCTCTCTTTGTGATTTTCCAAAGAAACCAAATAGTGAGGCGTAAGCAAGGAGCATATAATGTGTTTCCAAGAAGGACTTGAGGTATAAGAATGAGCAGAAGGCCTGAATTTTTCCTGAAAACCATCATGTTTTCATTTGTAGGGACAAACCCACAATTTGCAAATGTTGAAACTGTGGTGAAGAGGGAAAAAGTATGCAAGTTAAGCCCTTTTTCTTTGAGAACTTGTTTTGCACTTGGAATAAAGTATACGTAGATAGAAACTAAGGAAGAACCAAGAACAACAACACCTAGAATATAACCAAAAACCACATAACTCAAGAATCTTAAAGACTTCAATTTGACAATTGCCTCACTGTCCTCCATAGAATTGATTATTGCATGTTCTAAATTATTATCCTCTTGTTCATGTCCTAGCTCAAGATGATGGATAGAGTTCCTAGGAGAGTTTGAAGAGTCGTGAGAATCTATGCTAATAATAGAGTTTGAAGATTCAATTTTGTTTTGTAAAACCGTTTTTTCCATGGAAAGTTTGGACTTCATGAGTTGAAGTCTAAGAAAAGAGGTAAAGGCCTCCCCACCAAGAAACATTAACATGGTTATGAAGACAAGTTGGGCATTTGAGAAAACCTCCATTTCAACAGTGGACATGCTAGAAACTGTGGCAGCAGAAACAGAAGTGAAAAACACATCTAGGTTTTGAGGCCTAAATGACGGCAGAGTTCTAGGTTTCGAAATAGTCAAAGCTAACAAACCTAACAATGAAAGGATCATGAAATAACTTACTTCAATCCAAAATGGCTTTACGCCAAGATTGAGAATATGAAAGATAGAGAAGAAAAAACCTTGGCGGTAAGATGATGAAAACAGCTTCATTTTCATCTTAGTTAATCTTTACTTGGTAATAAACTGGCTTGACTCTATGGCCAACAGGCCAAGGGTTGATTTATAGTAAGAATTATGTAGTGGAGTTTCCCTGTGCTAGGGTCTTTCATTTTTAATTTTGCACCCGCTGTCCATTATTGGCATTGGAGATGACTAATCCGAAATTAGCAACGTGTAAGGCTCGAGGAGAAATGCTCCCTGCCAAGTTTGTAAGCTTTAAATCCCAACAAAAATTAGTGTATCAGAATATTTTAAGGAGTCAGAATATGATAATTCTTGGAAAATCATAAGTAATTCTTTTATCATAGGTAGTGGAAAAAGATGCTGTGCCATTTGAACAACGTGTTAAAATATAGGATGCATCTTAATTATATTCTTCAATACTGGCAGAATTGGTTGAAATCTTGACCATAACACAAAAATGGAATGCAACAATTTTACGCGAGCAGGCAACTCAAAGTAATCATTCATCAAATTCAAGGAAACTATATCCTGGTTCCTTCTTTCCTAGTTAAGCCAATAGTGAATATTTTAAATATTTTTTAAGTAGTGTATTACTTATTTTATTTTATATGATAATATTTGACAAAATATAAATTTAATATCTACAAATTATATGAATTAATATATATTAAAGTAATTCTAACATTATGTACGGTTCAAAAATAAAATACAATGTCAGATAAATTATAAGATGCCCATATCTCATGATTGACACTTTTGATTGAATTTAGCCCACATCTAATAAAGTTTGACTTTTGAATCATCTGCTATCAGTGCTATGTATCACCTTAGTATTACCATCTATAACACTCTCAATATGCAATTTAAATGAAAAAGCATCATTGAATGCCATGTTATATATTGAGTTGTTTGCCTTGATACTTTCAGCCACAAGTTAAATCCAAGTGGAAGTTGCACTTAAGTTTCTTTTTTTTTTTTACATTCTTTTTGGTAATATCACTTAATGTTATGCAAACATAACCTAAGCATCACATACCAGAAAAAGCAGATGAATGTATGACCATTCTATACATATGTTTGCGCGATTTTGTTTTTAGTCTCTTTATCGATTAATATATTTTGAATACATCTTTTAGCAACAAGTGGAATGGAACCCCATTTTCATTTGAAAACAGTATTGCTGTTGAGTAGAATGAGATTACTTGTGCCGGGTGTTAAGAGAATTTGAATTGTCCGAATTCTAGTCTGACATGTTTTGGAGGCTGTCTTTTTTTTTTAAAATTAAAACTGGGCTTCCTTTAATCATTGATGTGCAAGAGGTTACACTTTAATTTGTCATCCCAAACTTTATATATAAACTTTATATATGATCATTGTGTGATGACCCGATAGGTCATTTATAGTTTTACCCTTTATTTCTGTGTTTCGAGACCTCGAACAGCTCCGTTTAGCCTTGCTCAGTTTGCGTGCGCAGTCCGTATCCTTTTTCTGAAAGGTATTTACAAAACAATTGATGAAAATGTAAAATTGTGCCTTAAAACTCACTTGAGTTGACTATGGTCAACGTTTTATTTAAACAAACCCGAATAAGTGTTTTGACGGTCCCAGTGGATCCGTATCGTGATTTGGGACTCGAACGTATGCCCGGAATAAGATTCGGAAGTCCTTAACTTGAATTAACGCATATTGTACAAAACTAGAAGTTTAAAGGTTTAAAGCATTTCTAAGTTTGACCGTAGTTTGATTTTGTTGTTATCTGGTTCGAATTTCGGTTCCGGAACCTGGTATAAGTTCATTACAGTATTTATGACTTTTTTACAAAATTTGGTGCAAAACGGAGTTGATTTGACGTGATTCGGACGTCCGGTTGAGAAATTCAAAGTTCTTAAATTTCATTGAAAGTTTCATTCGTTTTGGTGTGTGATTCGTAGTTCTAGGTGTTATTTTGGTATTTTGATAGAGCGAGCGAGTTCGTATAATATTTTTGGACTTGTGTGCATGTTTGGTTTGGAGCCTCGAGGGCTCGGGCGAGTTTCGGATAGGCTACGGAGGATTTGAACTTAGGAAAATTTCTCGCTTTGGGCTTTTGTTGTCATCTGGTGCTTTCTTCTTCACGATAAAAAAGATACTCCCGCGATCGCGAAGAATAATCTGGGCTGGGGAGGCTTTTCTTTATCGCGAACGCGAAGCTTTGGGGGGGGGTGGGGGGTTGCCCTTCGCGAACGTGGGCAGCCTTTCGCGAACGCGTAGTGTTTAGGGACCTGGGAAGGGGGATCTGTGGTTTGCTCTATGCTAACGTGAAGGCCTAGGGGAGAAACCTTCGCGAACGCGTAGGCCATTTGGGCCGACGTGCATCACGAACGCGGCAGGCACTTCGCGAACGCGAAGAAGGCCTCACGCCCAGACCTTAAAATATTCCAAACATGGGATTTCACCCATTTTTCACCATCTTTTCATTAGAGCTTGGACTAGAGGCGATTTGAAGGAAAACTTTTATCACCCTTTCATAGGTTAGTGTACTTTAACTTATTTTCTTCCATTTTCATCGTCACCCATTAATTTCTTGCCTTAATCTATATACTTTCATGGTAGAAAATTAGGAATTTGGGAAGAATTGGAATTTGTTTTAAAATTTGGGATTTAGACCTCAAATTGAGGTCGGATTTCGAAACTAATTATATACTCGAGTTCGGGGTGAATGGGTAAATGTGTTTTAGTGCGAATCGCGGGTTTTGACCAAGCGAGCTCAGGGTCGACTTTTGTTGATTTTTTGGAAAAAGTGTAAAGATCTTAACTTTATGTATTGTAGTTGATTTCCATAGCATTAGTTGATGTTATTAAGTCGATTTTGGTTAGATTTGATTGGTTTGGAGGCGAATTTTAGAGGAAGGCCCGGTAGAGCTTTGATTTTCTTGCGGGGCGAGGTAAGTGTTAGGTCTAACCTTGATTTGAGGGAATTAGGAACCCTTGAGCTATGTGCTATGTGAATTATATGTGTAGCGGCGTATATGCGAGGTGACGAGTGTATATACGCTATCAAATTACTTGTTTTCATGCTTTCCCGTATTTCATTAATTATTTTATTCCATGTCTTAACTGTTGCATGCTTTAATTGCTTTCTATGCCTTAATTTTCTACTTGTCATGTATTATTCTCATATTAAAAATGTTAGTTTCTCCCCATGCTTCCATGATTAATTGCTATTTGCCTTAATTGTCTTACTTGTGCACTTTAACTATCATATATTCGGCTTGTCTTATTGCTTAGTATAAATTGTAGCACTTCTTGATTTGGTACGAGATGTCCTTTATGGCTTTTGCTTTCATATTTCTTATTCATATAGTTTTTTGTGAATTGAGTTGCGGAATTTATTAAATTTATTTATTTTTGTTATGGATCGGGTTGCACGTCGCAACAGGTAGAATAAGAGAGGATTGATATTGATATGCTGGGATCGGGTTGCGCACTGCAACAAGTGAAATAAGGGAGGATTGATATGGTAAAATAAGGGAGAATTGTGATATTGACTTTGATTATATGGTGGGATCGGATTGCGCGCCGCAACGGATTTTACTTATTATTATTATTATTATTGTATTGATATGGTAAAATAAGGGAAAAACGTGTTTGTACGGTGGGATCGGGTTGCGCGCCGCAACAGATTGTGTGTTTTGTATTCCTTGTTGTATTATGCTGTCTTCGATGCTTTTATACGAGATTCTGAGTACTGGTGTTTCCGGTTTCACCAATTTCGAGGATTAAGTTTAATTTCATAGATTAACTGCCTTATTTCCTGTATTTCCTTTCATTCCATCATTGTTATACTGCGTACATGTTATTGTAAGTGACCCACTTTAGCCTCGTCACTACTTCGTCGAGGTTAGGCTCGACAGTTATAGAGTACATGGGGTCAGTTGTACTCATACAATACTCTGCACATCTTGTGCAGATGTTGGAGTCAGTCCCAGCGGCGGTCAGTAGATTGCTCGGATTGACCATCAGACAGAGACTTGAGGAACAGTTTCTCGTCGTTCGCAGCCCTGAAGTCCCCTTCCACCCTATCCTATATTTTTGTTTCTTTTTTCAGACAATTTTAATTTTATTCAGACCATTATCTGTATTATTCTAGTCGCTCGTGCACTTGTGACACCAAATCCGAGGTTGTATCTATTTATTGCGGTTGTTATGACTTTCCGCACTTTATTTCAAATTTATTTCAGTTATTTTGGCTTCTTGATTATTATTTAATTTGAATTGTTCAAAATGGATAAAAATAATTTAAACGTTAGCTTGCCTAGCAAGTGAAACATTAGACGCTAGGTTGGTATCACATCACTAGGTTTTCTAGGTCTCACAAGTCACGAGCAAGCTTAGTAGAGTCTGGAGGGTCGGTACGGAGACGTCTGTACTTATCTTCCAAAGGCTATAGAGTTTAGGAAAAATACCACTTCTTTCTTACTCTATCGCGTGACTTTTATTCTATCATTGATGATTGTACCCTTCCATTCTTGTTCTCTCGTAGATGGAGAGAATACGCACTGCATCCATAGCCCGACAGGAGCCGGAGCCCCCTGTGGTAACTACGACTAGGGGTAGAGGTCGAGGCCGAGGTCGGAGGCAGAGCTCAGCCTAGAGCTCGAGCAACAGCACCCACAGTGGAGCTTCAGGTAGATTTTGAGGAGGAGGATCCAGCTCAGACTGTACCGATCGGATCAGCTCAGGTTCCGGAGGGATTCATAGCGACTCCAGTGCTTCAGGACACTATAGTCCGTTTGGTGGGCCTTATGGAGAGTGTGGCCCAGATCGGTACATTCCTGGTGGCACCAGCCGTCTCCCGGGATGGGGGAGGAGCACAAACTCCCGCTACTCACACCCTGGTGCAGGTGGCTCCCAGTATTAGACTCCAGTAGCTTCGCCAGTTGGGGTAGTCCAGTCGATTGTTGCGGAACAGGCTGGTGATAAACCCGCTTTGTTTTCTAAGGCTATGTTGAGGTTGGATAAGTTCACCAAGCTCTTTCCTGTTCATTTCAGTGGTGCATCTTCTGAGGACCCATAGGATTTTTTGGATCGTTGCCACGAGGTGTTGAGTAACATGGGTATAGAGGAGACCAATAAGGTCAATTTTGCAGCATTTCAGATGACTGGTTCCTCCCGGAGATGGTAGAGAGATTATATCTTGACTAGACCAGCTGGTTCGCTTGCACTTGCCTGGGATCAATTCTCATAGCTATTTCTAGAGAAGTTCATTCTTGTCACCCTCAGAGAGGAGTACCGTAGGCAGTTTGAGCGTCTTCAGTAAGGTAGTATGACTGTTACCCAGTATGAGAATCGATTTGTGGACCTAGATCGCCATGCCACTATCTTGCATCCTACTAAGAGAGAGAGAGAGAGAGAGAGAGAGAGAGAGAGAGAGAGAGAGAGAGAGAGAGA
>AWOL01S0116802.1:0-10683 GCA_000715115.1 Nicotiana otophora
TTGCAATAATGACCTATACTCATACATAATTGCTTTTTATTTTATATTAGTTTTGTCAAAATGGCATATTTATATTCTTATAATACTAAGTTAATATTTTAAGCGTTTCAGTGCTTAAATAATATTTTTATTTATTTATTAAGCATTATTTATAAATCATTTTGATACATTTTTGGGTATTTAAGTAATAGCCCATTCTAACCAATTTTGGACCACATTAGTGGCCTAAAACTACCCAAACCTTAGCCCAGTCCATCCCAGCCTAAAGCCAAATGACCCTTAGTCTCAAATCTGGTCGGTACCCATATCAAATAACCCGCCTCGTTTCCCTTGTGATCCTGGCCATTGATCTCAAATGATCAACGACCCATAATTAACCTACCCATTTTATATTACCCCTCACCCTAAAGATCCATTTTTGCCCGTCCGCCGCCCTAAAATCCTCTCAAACCTTCTCCTCTCTCCACAGAAACCCTAGCCGCCCCCTCAAACCTCTTCAAATCCGTCTCAACCATGGATTCTCTCCATGATTTCCTTACCTTTTGTGTGTTATCTCATTATTTTCTACAAAACTATGGTATCACCTAGTACTTGCCTAAACATGGCAAGTACTATTTTTCAGAATCCAGCCATTCAACTTCAATCGCTTGAATTTGGACAGTATTTAGTCCATATACATCATGACCATGGCTATATGGGTCCGATTAGCCAAGATTTTTGGCCAATCTTTGATTTATGTCAATTAAGGTTTAATAATTGTTTCCCTAATCCGATTTTTATTGATTCTGCATGTTAATAATTCCTTATATATGTTCGATTTTACAATTTTCCTTGTTTACTGGTTCGATTTCTGTCACTATATAAACCCCTCCCCACCCCCTCTGAAGCGGACTGGAATCGATATACTTTCACTAAAACAATTGGAGCGTTATTCTATGATTCCCTCATTCTCTTGTTCTATACTTCATTTTGGCCGGCTGAAAGTCAAGGGCACTGAGATTCTGTTATTCAAACTTTCTCTTGGTACGAGCATGGCCCGGAGTTCTTCTGAAGCTCTTGGGAACTTTGACGCATTGAGATTCTGGGTTCTTGCGGAGTTTTTGTTCTTTGTTGTTGTCCATTTAACTGGTAAGTCGCTTGATCTTTTGCAATTTCATTTTTAATGTGTCTCTGATTTGCATGTACTCTCGCATCTGAAATCTATGGCTTAATGTATTTTCTGGGATACTTTTATGCACAACTCTGTTAGCTCTACACTCGTTTTAAATCTCTCTAGCATTTAACTCCTCCTAATGCTGCTAGTTTTGAGATTGTCTATGTCTAACTTGGATAATCTGAACCCTCCTAAGCTCGTTTAGCTAGTGTATTGGTGTCTGAATGTTCATGAATATGCTTACCTACTTTTTCTTGAATCTCAGTAATGAATGCCTCACATCTGTAATAACCTGTGTTAAGACCTTCACTGTTAACTATGACTTGTTTCTTTGCTATTGTATCACTCAGCATGCTCACTTGATCTCATACCCCTTTAATGATGACTTTAAATTATAGAACCGTTATCTCAACTTGTTTTCCCTACCATGTTTGAACTGCTTCGATATTAAGATGAATCCCTGGCATAACTTAGACCTTCAATAGTTAATTAGTCTACTGGTCAATACTTGAATGCCTACGTTTTCCATTTGACATGAGTTTATTTTCACTCTGTTCTGAATCTCTGCAATGATTTTCTTGCATATGTATTATCTTCTAATATGTGTTAAGATTTTTCTATCAACAATGACCTTGCGTCCCTGCCAATATGTCCCAACATATCTTTGGCTAACTTAATTCCTTGTTCCTTCAGTGATTACTTGACTTGTCACAATGTGTGTTGCCCTATCATGTCTAAATGTTGTCTTGTTTCCTGATGAGAGTTAACATGTCTCTTTCATAACATCAAGATTTATACTTAGCACAATCTGGACCTTCTTTAGGTAAACAGTCTACTGGGTCGATGCTAGAATACCTACATGTGCTATTTACATGAGCTTACTCTTCACTCTGTACTGAATCTCTATGATGCTCGTCTTGCATACATAATGTGTTTTAATGTCATAAGACCTTTTACCTCAGCTGTGATCTTGCTTCCCTGCTAATATGCCCCCAGTATGTCTTAATCCCCTGCTCCTTCAGTAATTGCTTGGACTATCATAATGTGTGCTCCATATCATGTTTCAATGCAATCTTGCCTCATGATGAGAATTAACATGTTTGTCTTATGATACTAAGATCCATGCTTAGCTTAATCTGAACCTCTTAGGTCCTAATTGGGTTAATGTCATGAATGATAATCTATGCATATCTTGCAAACCTGTTTCTTCCCCAATTTCTTTCAATATGAGGCTATCTATGTGGTGCTTTGCTATCCTGCTGCACCTACTGGCCTATTTGATTAATTACTTTATATGCTCAATTTGGTTTTTTCTACTTTAGGATATGAATGTATCTCCTAACTTCTGTCCATTTTCCTCACTAGCAACTTATGTTGTCATAAACTCTTTATTCTTAGCCAGTTGAAAGCCAAGGCTACATAGGTTCTATTATTGGCCTCCCTAGTGTGAGAACTGCTCGGGGTCCGATTGAGGCCCTTGTGAACTCTGACACACTAGGGTTTGGTCCTAGTCATTCTCTCAACCTCCAAAACTGTCCCTAATACCCTATTTCCCTGTCATGTACTTCATATCTATATTGGTTGTTCCAAGTGGTGCAATACTTGGTGTTATGGCTCATATGAATGGGTATGGGCTCTTCTATAGACCCATGATCGTGTATTGAACGTGGCTCTTTGTTGAAGGCCCAGTAAGGCTGGGTATTTAGTCATTTTATTTGGGCCTACTATGGGCATGTTCACTGTTATGTAATAATTTTACTCATTGTTGAGCTTGTAATTATCTTTGTATAAATAATTGGGGTTGTTAGTAAAAGGGAATGGGGGTAGATTTTAATATTTACATGCGATGGGTAGATGACATGCCTATAGGACTTGATAATGTGTTCGCTATATGTGTTGTTCAATTACATGAGTATTGTAGATATCATGACATTAGGAGAAGCACACACGCATTGCTTGTTTACCATTAAACATGAGTTCAAATGTTGTGTCTACTGCTACGTATTTATAGACAGCATTCCTATATGAAGTGAGCACTCTTTCAATTTGCATGACTGCTTTCAACCGCATTAGAAACCTGCCTATAGGAACAAAATGAATTTTCCTTCAATTCACTTTAGTTATTCACTAGGAATTATGCCTACAGGATTTTGATCATTTCATTTGCTATTGTATCACATTATTCACTAGAAATCTTGTTCATAGGACTATGTATAAATAAAACAAGATCCAAAGTACTATGCATTAGAGATCCTGCCTATAGGAAATAATTGCTCCCTATAATTGATTAATGCTAGAACATTCAAACACTGCTTCATGCAGGTTGTATGAATAATTCTGTGACCCTTGCCTAGCAGATTCTGATGTACCCAACCGCGTAGATCACTTAGGCATCGCACATATAGGATTGATAACTTAAAACTCTCAACAATTAGCTTATGATACCCGCATGATTCTGTCTATAAGCTATATCCTGCATCTGAAATCACTTGCATACTTTGATCGCTTATAAAGCATGTCTATAGGATTCTGCAGATTCCTGATCAGCATATGTGTTTGCGTGCATTTATTGCTTAAGTGCAGAGGAAAACTTGACCCCCTTTATTGCCATATTTGAAGTCCAATGTGTTTTATATGTCACCTAGTTTTATCATATTGACCAGCCTAAGTTTAAGTCTAGAACCATCCAAAGTAAAGGTCCAATACCTTCTGGACCATAGGTATGGGACGGGTAGTGGACGCATAGGGTACGACCTATATTTGAATTAGAATGCTTTCAGGTAACAACTTTAACATAGTAATTGGGTAGCAGGAGATGATAGTCTTTGCCCGCTGAATAATATGAGTAACACCCCATCTTGAGGGAATTACGGAGTATTATTTATGTTGCACGGGGTGATCCTTTAGGCTAAAAAACGCAGGACCCCCTCCTCTTTGTACGTCGTTATTAGATCTAAATAGTTGTTTCCCTATATTCGGGCTAAGATCTATGTCACTTATGTTGAAATAAAGTTTGGTGACTTCTGAACTCCTTTGTTTATTTGATCACCTAGCTTAATCATAATCCACATAATCTTAAGTTCAGCCAGGACCCATAGTTGTGGACCTCGAAGAGTGACTAACACCTTCTCTTTGAGATAATTTGAGCCCTTACCCGATCTTTGGTGACGCTGACTAGTCAAACAGAGTCATTTGCATAATATGTTCCCCTACGCACTTAAACTGTTAGGTGGTGACTCTCCTATTTTAATACCTCCTTAAAAGAGTTGTCACATGTCGAAACACAATTTCGCGAGAAGAAAAAGGGGCACGACAACCCCAACATGGGGAATTCAGTCTCGCAGATATGACATCGTGAGCCTTGAGAAATATTCAGATAGGAGTTGGGATAGTTAAAGGTACTATATGAGTGTTACGAAAATAGAAGAGAGTGCCACGGGGAAGACAATCAAAATATCAATTCAGAAGCAACCCTACAAGCACAAGGGCATGAAGGTAAGTAACTACGGATAAGTATAGGCGAGGAAGAACATCAAAAATTCCGTCAAATATGCAATGTAATAAGCTCGCAGCTTTACAAGAGTCAGAGGGTCCTCCCTAAGTACTACAATGAAAGACAAGTTGAGGAAATAAGGGAGAAGGCTTCAACCTAAGCATAGTAACTTGAAGAAGAAATGGTCATGTAAGAATAGTCTCACTACAACATTATATGCACTCCATAAGAAAGTGGCACCTACCGTGGCCAATGAACGGGAAGTAAAATCAAAGGTGATGTTCAAGATCATATGGGTTGTATGGAATTCCAATATGTGTGGGCACTAAGATAAGCCAAGCATTCGTACAACAAGGGGCAGAAAGACCAGGAAAAGTAATAGCTTACGTTTAAAGAAAGTTGAGAATGAAAAAAGGAATTATTCGATCAATAATCCAGAGTTGGTTACGTTATGAATGCACTTAAGATTTTGGAGTATTATCCATGCAGCATATATGTTGACAATGACACAACCGTAAAAGTCTCCGGTATAAGTTAAATGATAGAATTGAGTCCTGGTCATAGACAAAGGATTGAATTGTTAGAAGATTGTATCATGGATAATCCATAGCGTCCATGAAAGGCTAAAGTAATAACTAATACCATGAGCCCTAAATCGAAATATGGCTTAAGCCTACATAAAGGTTGATCATAAGGAAGAGGAAACTAAAGAGGTACTTCAACTAAGTAAATCAGGAGTCTGATTATTGGACCCAGAAAATTAGAAATCATGATTGAGAACATTGCAGAATCACTCTTAATATCAGAGTTACAAGAGAGATAGTAAAACAACCATATTCTGTAACAGCTCTACGAGAAAACCAATTAGAAGAGTACCAGCCTCATAAGTAGGAAAGGAAATCCTGTATTTTACATATCCATACGATGGATTCGCACCTGAGATCTTTCTCAGTATGAAGCTCCCACCAGATCGTATATGCACCAGATATGCAAGTATTATAATAGAGCTTCAAGTTGTGGATGTGAATTATACCTATGTGGAAGGGAAGTCATGGAATAGATAGACGATGTTATTTTAGATTTTAAGATAAGCAAGGTAAAGGTGAACAACGTACGAGATACTCACAGGCAGAAGGTTGTGTATAGTCCATACTTCGGAAAAAAGGCTAGAAGCGTGGGGATTCAGTATCCAGGAATGATAGCGGCATCGTCAGTGGCATATTTTCCAGCCTATGGTTTCTAGGTATCGAGAGGTCTAGTTAAAAGAATAAAGAAGAGTTAGAGATGATGTGATGTCTCGCTTGATGTTCCAGAATAACATAAGGAAATCTATGGTGCAAGCAAGTTGAAGGAAGATTGCGAGTTGTGTAAATAGATATGTGTAGGTCGCAAGCTAAAATATGGTAGAGCGGCAAGGTTTTAGGAAGACATTGGTAAGGATAAGGAAAGGCAAGTGAGAAGGTGATGCTACTGGATAAGTCCTCAGGGTTAAGCCTGGGAAAACAAGAGAGCTAATGGTTTCTCTAAGTTATAGAAAGTTCAGTATAGCCTGGGTGAACTCAAAGGAGTCTAAGACTAATAGCATTTAGAAGAGATGGAATGCTGCTGTGGTAGTAGAATAAGGGTGTAATTTTGATAGATAAAGGATGACATTTGGGAATTTGATTGAGTAATGATTTGAAGAAAAAAAAGGATTTCACGGACGGCACGAGATTATTGGGATGCTATGAAAAACGGTTATGGAAGTATGGTAATGCCCCCAGGTGGATCAGGAAAATCACTTCAAATGTTCCTCGATGCAATGTGATCCCTAGTGATTACGCAAGAGGTTTCAAGTTATTAGTGGTATATTGTAGATCAATGTTGAAGTAAATCAATAATGGATGGATAAAAGTTACAAAGTATGAGATGAGATTAGACCATCATTCTTAAGATGAACAGTAATGAGGAAGCTTTAAGGGACATAGATTTATACATATGGGATAAGCAACGAACGTAACCTGGAGTTTGGTAGCAGACCTTAGTAATGATAAATCGAGGCAAGAGTTATGGTATATATTATGATCTACTTAGATGTAGTACAGCCATAGACGCCCAGAGGTACAACTTGTCATAATTCCATATATGTTCACAAAGTGAGGCCTAGAGATTGGCTAAAGGCTAGAGGGAAAAAGAGAGAAGAGTCGCATAAACGCACATACAAGGACAAAGTCGTACAGACTGCATGATAGAAGGTAGCAACAATTACAATATTGGAAGAATTCCGACCACAAGTTGTGGTGTGAGAAAGAGGCCAAAAGGGGGGAATGCCCTGGCCTTTGGATTTATTCACAGAACAGTTGCCTAGATGGCAAGGAGAGTACTAAAGTATTCGCAAGAGCTATAGGTTATGGTAATGATAAGTGCATCATTCAAAATTCAAGGACGAATGTTCCAAAGGGAGGAATGATGTTACACCACATAGTTTCGTATGTGAAAGTATGTCATAAGTAAATTGATGAAAGCTCGGAAATGCGATGTTATATTTTGCGTTTTCGCACGTTAAAATGTTTTCGTACGTTAATCGACGTAGACTCGGGAATGAGATTATTTTTGAGATTATAAGTATTACGCTGTTTCAAACAAATGATAAGTAAATTCGTGAAGGTGAGAGGGTAAGCAAATCGAAGAAGATGAGCTTCGTCGAAGTTTGACATTTTGAGATAAAATACGGTCCAAGCTATAATACCCCGTATTTATGGACTAGTGCCATACAAGGTACCACATGACCATGATAGTAAGATGTATAAAGTATGTTAAAAGTGAGTAGTATTTTAAGTAATTTGAGATAATTCTTAATTATGTGGGTAATTGGTTAATTATTGGATTAGTGGGGGATTAATAAGTTCATTAAGGAAAGGGGTGAATTATTGGATAGGCTTGAGAAAGTCCCAACGAGGCAGTAACATATGATCAATTAAGTGACTCTTAAATCACATTGCAAGGTGGCAAAATTGAAGGAATTTTGGTGGCTAAGTAAGCCTTATCAAGTGGGGCCTACACCCAAAGATTAAAGCGACATATCTAATTCATTTTGAATCTCTACAATATCAAAGAAGGCTTCAGAAAAAGTCATCCGAAGTTATACTACGAGACTTCGTAGAATAATAGCAACGGGATTTTACGATTCTAAGGGAGTACGGAACAATATTTTTCAAGAATATCATACGAATATTCCCCTCCTTCAATCCGCCGCCATGTATTTTGTCGGGTGTTGGAAGGATTGTCAAGAGAATCGGCTCAGGTATGTTAAGACTATCCCTTCTTTCCTTTTGGAATGATCCATACGATACAAACGAAACGAGCAAATGCTTAACTTTCATAAATGACTCTGTTCATAGAAATGCTACAGATGCTTATGTTCTTGATTTCCCATGTATCCTATTATTCTATCATCTGTTCATGGGTCTCAGAAAATACATAAGTTGATAAAGTTTACTTCATGATATTAATCAAAGGCATAATGGTCTTATGACATTCCGAAAGATTTTATTGACGTACTTTTCATGCATTTTATTCATTTATACATGTACATTGACCCATGACCAGATGGCATTATATACGCGTATATTATATGTATATGGCATATGGAAAAAGGTTACGACGTTATATACGCACCACCACCTGATCAGTTGGTATACATTGATGATTTGCCCACAGTGGCTGAGATGATATGATGGGATGCCCTCAGAGGCTTGATGATGCTATGAACGCATATACCTATGTATGGTATGGCATTTATACGCACATACATGACATTATAAATATGAAATGATTTACAGAGCTATTCAGACTTACATATTGAGTCTTTTACTCCATGTTTCTCTATGTCTTTTATTTACTAATTTTCATTCCTTACATACTCGATACATTATTTGTACTTGTCACGCCCCAAAACCGAGGAGCGCGACCGGTGCTTAACCAAGTGAACCCGACTGAGCAAGCTTGTTAGATTTCATTCTATCCAAATTCATCTGTAAATAAAGAGGAGATGTACTCCGTTAATCAAATACTGAAGAGATTTCATTAACCGCTTCCATTTCATTCTCATTAGCAACATCATTGAATATTTCTAAAATGGTACGAGTTTATAGATTTAATGAAAAACATGCTGCCAAATACCAACAGTTCTAATCCAATTTCCAACATCAAATACCACCCACAACCTGCCTACGGAGCCTCTAAGTACAACTGAAGAGTAATATGGAAATGCCGGAAACAAGGCCCCGGCTATACCTCAACCACAAAGTACATGAGAAACAAAAGATACATGACCCCAAAATGAAGTGAGGCTCACCAAATCAGCTGAAAAGAGTGTACCGCTATCACTGATCAATGCCACCTGCTGTAGAACCACCTGCATCCATTAAAGATGCAGCGCCCCCGGTAAAAGGGACGTTAGTGCTGTCGAATAACACTAGTATGTATAACTAGAAATCCTCTTTCAAAATAGAATGCCCATATAATCTATACTTGGAACACATAATATATTGTAATTGAAACAACCTATACAAACAAGGACAACAAAAGGGGCACCTATAATGTGTCTCATTAGACCGTCCTTAGTGATCACATATCATATTATACACTTATGCGTTTTATAGACCGTTCATAGTGTTTATTCATACCATACACCTATACTTCTTATACAATATGCACATATGTGTTTCATAGACCGTCCACAAGATTTCATATCACAATGGATTTCATAACACAATGTACCTATGTGTTCATAGACCGTCCACAGGATTTCATATCACAATGGATTTCATAACACAATGTACCTATGTGTTCATAGACCGTCCACAGGATTTCATATCACAATGGATTTCATAACACAATGTACCTATGTGTTCATAGACCGTCCACAGGATTTCATATCACAATGGATTTCATAACACAATGTACCTATGTGTTCATAGACCGTCCACAGGATTTCATATCACAATGGATTTCATAACACAATGTACCTATGTGTTCATAGACCGTCCACAGGATTTCATATCACAATGGATTTCATAACACAATGTACCTATGTGTTCATAGACCGTCCACAGGATTTCATATCACAATGGATTTCATAACACAATGTACCTATGTGTTCATAGACCGTCCACAGGATTTCATATCACAATGGATTTCATAACACAATGTACCTATGTGTTCATAGACCGTCCACAGGATTTCATATCACAATGGATTTCATAACACAATGTACCTATGTGTTCATAGACCGTCCACAGGATTTCATATCACAATGGATTTCATAACACAATGTACCTATGTGTTCATAGACCGTCCACAGGATTTCATATCACAATGGATTTCATAACACAATGTACCTATGTGTTCATAGACCGTCCACAGGATTTCATATCACAATGGATTTCATAACACAATGTACCTATGTGTTCATAGACCGTCCACAGGATTTCATATCACAATGGATTTCATAACACAATGTACCTATGTGTTCATAGACCGTCCACAGGATTTCATATCACAATGGATTTCATAACACAATGTACCTATGTGTTCATAGACCGTCCACAGGATTTCATATCACAATGGATTTCATAACACAATGTACCTATGTGTTCATAGACCGTCCACAGGATTTCATATCACAATGGATTTCATAACACAATGTACCTATGTGTTCATAGACCGTCCACAGGATTTCATATCACAATGGATTTCATAACACAATGTACCTATGTGTTTCATAGACCGTCCATAGAATTTCATATCACAATGTACCTATGCGTTCATAGATCATCATCATAATTATCAACAAGTAGAATATTCGAAAATCACAACTTTAAGTTCATTAGTAATGAAGGCTTTAAACACAATCGATTTCTTTCCAATAAATAGAGTAAAATGATTGGCAATCGAATCACAAGTTAAAATCATACACAATTACCACACACGGATATGTAAGAATGCAAAACACATTGAAAATTACTTACAAAGCATAGCATTAGCTAAAACAGCC
>AWOL01S0116823.1:0-13541 GCA_000715115.1 Nicotiana otophora
CCCATAACTCGAGACCATACGCCAAATCAAGATAGAAATCAAACACCCCATAGTCCTTGCTACGTCTCAAATAAACTCTTCTCGTCACATTCATACAATCTGAACCCATCTCGCAGTCACATCATACCCACCACATAGTCATCCAATCACAATTTCCACTAATGGGGACACTAACGGACCTATGAGTCCCAAAAGCACATGCTCACACAACCGAAATGTTTTTGCTCAAGCTACCATAAAAACTCGGCCTCAAGTCCTCCAGACTAGCCCATCATCAGCACGTCAAAATCACATCTCGCACCTCAACCATGCCACCGGCGCACAACCGATACCGAGCGCTCACATGCGCATACGCATGCGTGGAAATAATTCAAAGAGTTATGCTTCAAGCTGAATCAATGCCGCACGATAAGGAATGAAAGATGGGAAGTATATCCTAAATGTCCTGTAGCCTCTCGAAGATAGGTATGGACGTCATCATACCGATCCGCAAGACTCTACTAGACACTTGCTCATGACTGGTAGAACCTATGAACCTAGAGATCTGATACCACCTTGTCACGACTCGAAATCCACCTGGTCGTGATGGCACCTAACCCAACCCGCTAGGTAAGCCAATCATCAACTATCCAATTCTAATGAAATTTAATAAGGCAATTAATTAAAATGAAAATATATGAAACTCATACATTTCCCCCAATAACTGGTAGTACAAATCATAAGCTTCTAAGAATAGAATTTATAAAGTTGAAATGAAATAAATACATCGTCTGTTTGAAAAGTACATAAACCGAGTCTTACAAATCTAAATCTACCACGAACAAGAAGCAGCTACAACCGGGATGTAGGTACATCTTCAATCCAGCTCCCATTGATCATAGCAACATCAGCAGCCAATATCTACACGCAAGGTTCATAAGTGTAGTATGAGTACAACCGACCCTATGTACTCAATAAGTAACAAATCTAACCTTAGGTTGAAAGTAGTGACGAGCTAACACAAAGGGTCGGGTCCAACATCAATATTCCACAACAGTTCATAACAGCGTAGTACAAGTAACAAAGAGTATCTCCAAAATAAAAGGCTTAGTTCATTCATAGTTCCAGAAAAATAGGCATTTATTTTCAAGTATCTGAGTGAACATTCAAATATTTTACCGAAAAGCCAATATACGAGTAAGTTTAAAAAACTGTGATTTTTCCCAAAACTCCTTTCAACAAATAGAAAGATGTTTCATTTTCAGATAGTATGAGGAAAGTACTTCTCTATGCCTACATGTCAAGATACAGAAAAGAAATTATAAATATCCCAAAAACTGGGTAGCAAAAGGAGATGCACCTCTATGAATGTATCTCTAGTACGCATGTCAAATGCAATGAATCTCGATGATGAGCTCATGTACTCATATTCTCAGGGTACTCAATCTCATTGTCTCGCATTCTCTCTCACTATGCTCAACACACTCAATCACTCAGCGATGTACAATACCCTCTGCGGCGTGTAGCCCAATCCCTATTTATAGTTGACTGCGCTCACCGGGGGTGTGCAGACTTTGAAGGTGCTCCTTTCAGCCCAAGCGCTAAATCCACACAAACAACTCACGTGTTGCACGAACAACTCACGTGCCATAATATCAATATCTAGAATCGCACAGACAACTCACGTGCTATAATATCAACATCTGGAATCGCACAGACAACTCACGTGCTATAGTGTCAACATCCTCACAAACAGGCTCCAGGCCTTACTCAGTCATCAATCTCTCCAGTCTCACTCACAGGCTCACAATTCATGAAACTAGCCCGACAACAATGATATGATGTATCAATAATTTACTGAGACTGAGATATGATATAAATGCATGAATATGACTGAGTACAAAATATCAATGAATTCAGTGAAATAACAACAAGAAACGACCACTTTGGGGTCCTAGCAATATCGTCATAAAGCCTAAACATGGTATCTAGCATGATTGACAGCTCAATTACTTAATCACATGGTGAAAACACGGACATCAACAAAGTAGGACCACTATATAGTTCCATGGAAACAACAGAGTCCCATTTCACATGATGCACGCCCACACGCCCGTCACCTAGCATGTGCGCCACCTCAACACAAATCACATAACACGTATTTCATGGTTTCACACCCTCAGCTCCAAGATTAGAAGAGTTCTCGCACAAGCCAATACCAATGTCGAACAAGCCAAGCGGTGCTCCAAAGATGCCATCCCGCATGTTCCGACCTCTGAACAGCTCGAAACCAACAAAAAACAACTAAAGTACATCAAGCAGTGTTAAAGGAACCAATCCCGGTCGAAAAAGATCAAATCTTGACTCAAAATCCCAAAATCGGCCAAAAACCCAACCTGGACCCACATCTCAGAAACCGAAAAAATTTACAAAATCCAACAACCCATTCAATTACGAGTCCAACCATACTAGTTTCACTCAAATCCGACTCCAATTGGATGTTCAAAACTAAAACATTCATATTATGAAACTTTAGGCCAAAACTCCCAATTTTCTCTTTAAATTCACAATCCAATTACCAAAACGAAGGTAGATTCATGAAATATAACCAAAACCAAGTAGAGAACACTTACCCCAATTAATATGGTGATATTTGCTGGAACAATTACCTCAATCCGAGCTTGGGAATGTTAAAATGAAGCCAAAATCGCGAACCCTTGTATTTATCATTCTGCCTAGCACTTTCACACCTGCGACACACTAGCCGCTTCCGCGGCGTCACTTTTGCGACCAAAGATCACGCTTCTGTGGAGAAGCACTGGAGGCCTGCCTTCGCACCTGCGTTCAATACCCGCATCAG
The DNA here is from genome assembly GCA_000715115.1 of Nicotiana otophora. Taxonomy (NCBI): domain Eukaryota; kingdom Viridiplantae; phylum Streptophyta; class Magnoliopsida; order Solanales; family Solanaceae; genus Nicotiana; species Nicotiana otophora. Next base: position 2,840 of record AWOL01S0116823.1, read on the forward strand.
CGTACTCATAGGTGCACACCCAAATATCGCTTCTGCGCTGACAACCGCTTCTGCGCTCAACTCACCGCATATGCGCCTTCGCAGATATGAAGCAATCTCCGCTTCTGCGGAACCCTGCTCCCAGAAATATTTTCTGCCCCTGCGACCCCTTCGTCACTTCTGCAACCATCGCACCTGCGCAAACCAGTCGCAGGTGCGGTCACACCAGAACCAGCAATAGCAACATTGAAGAAAATAATCCGAAATCAATCTGAAACACGCCCGAGTCCCTCGGGACCCCGTCCAAACATACCAATAAGTACTATAACATAATACGAACCTACTCGAGGCCTCAAATCACACATAACAACATCAAAACGATGAATCGCACCTCAAATCGAAATCTATGAACTTTGAAGCTTCAAACTTCCACAACCGGTGCCGAAACCTAACAAATCACGTCTGATTGACCTCAAATTTTGCGCACAAGTCCCAAATAACATAATGAAGCTATTCTAATTCCCTAAATCATAATCCGAATCCGATATCAAAAAGTCCACTCCCGGTCAAACTTTCAAAAAATCCAACTTCCGCCATTTCAGGCCAAATTCCACTATCAACCTCCAAATCACAATTCGGACGCGCTTATAAGTCCAAAATCATGCAAGCGAGCTAAATAAACCATCATAACTACGTTCCGTATTCAAATTCACAAAAAGAAAAACTTGGTCAACTCTTTCAAATTTAAAGCTTCTAGCTCAGAATCATTCTTTCAAATCAACTTCGAATAACCTGAAAATCAAAACCGATAATTCACATAAGTTATAATACATCATACAGAGCTACTCATGCCCTCAAACAACCGAGCAAAGTGTAAATGCTCAAAATAACTGGTCGGGTCATTACAGATTAAAATGTTATGACTTCTAGTCGTGTTTTAAATGAAAGCTATTACGCCAAATTGTGTAAGAAATCTCAATGTGCTTAAGAATCTTAACTGTTCATATGTGGTACTTAAGTTGTGATTTTCGAAAAATTCTATATGTTGATATTTATGATGATGATACTTAGAAACAAAGAAATGAGTGTGTGGAATATGAAATACAGCTATTGTGCCATGAAATAATAACCATATGTATGGCCAAGAGAGCCAATAAAATAATAATGTTGTAAGTAGTTGAAAGTACTAATAAAGTGATACATGGTGTGAAAGGTTATGAGATGAACGTATTTGTACTTTTGTTTCCAATGTGTTGTAATCTCTTACGTCCTCAAGAGTAGAGGCTATAGTTTCCTAAATGTTATAAATGTTATTATGCTTAATTTTGGAAAGGAAACTCAATGCTCTTATTGTTGATAACCTATGATGAGGCTTGAAAGTGAAAGAAGCGAGTATGAGATATGATAAATGTGGTCATCGTGCCAAGAATGAGAATTACATTTGTGGCCAATAGTGTCAACAAAATGAAAGAATGTGTGAAAGATTATGAAATGAGTTTTGACTTCTTTATATGATATGTGTTATTAATGGCCTATGATCATCCATGGCAAGTACAAGTAAGTGATAGTATGAACTTGAAATGTGGCCGCATTGCCAAAATGAGAATTATGAGGCATTGTATGTTCCAATGGTTTCAATCATAGTATGTATGCTTCTAAAATAATAAATGCAAATGACTTCGATGTTAAGTCCCCAAAAATCATGAACTTAGATAATGACCTTAAGATGACAAGCAAGTGAATAACGAGATGTCCTATGCTAAATGATGATGAACCTTAGGAAAAGAAATTGGGCCCATGTGCCATTAAAATCGACTTATTGATTCACCATACATGTGCTAATGTAATGAGATGTGTTTCTCCATGATGAGCATAAACATGAAGTATTCCAATGATCCGGGAACTTACGACCTTAAATGTAATGTTAATCATGTTGCTTTGAGTTTATATATTGTTATGTGCAAAATGATGTGTTATGAACCCTATGGGTGGTCTATGAAATGCATAGGTGTATAATATATGAATCCTATGGACGGTCTATGAAACGAATAGGTGTATGTATAATATGTGAACCCTATGGACGGTCTATAAAATGCATAGGTGTATAATATGTGAACCCTATGGACGGTCTATGAAATGCATATGTGTATAATATGTGAACCTTATGAACAGTCTATGAAACGCATAGGTGTATAATATGTGAACCCTATGGACGATCTATAAAACGCATAGGTGTATAATAAGTGAACCCTATGGACGGTCTATGAAATGCATAGGTGTATAATATGTGAACCCTATGGACAGTCTATGAAATGCATAGGTGTATAATATGAATGAATCTTATGGATGGGCTATGAAACGCATACGTGTATTGTATATGTGATCCTATGGATGGTCTATGAAACACAGGTGTATAATGTGCATGGTAATAGAGGGCTATGGACAGTCTAGTAAGACGCATAGCAAACACGAAATATAGGTACCACTTTCATTGCCCTTATTTGCACATGTTGTTATATTTACATTATATTTTGTATCCCACGCATAATTCATATGGCTCAATTGATCCCAAAGGAAGTTCAGAATGATGTAAGTATAATAAGACTTGAAATTTGATTATATGGGACGTTTCGTAGTTTCTTGATGTACTTTATTTGCCTCTTATTTGAGTTACTGTATTTTCATATGTTGTTTTGTCTGCCTTACATACGAGTACTATTCCATATGTACTCACATCCCTTTTACCGAGGGCGCTGCATCTTTTAATGGATGCAGGTATACTTCTACAGGATGATATGGATCTTTGATAGGGATCTTCTTCACTACTCAACTTATGGTGAGTTTGCTACAGTTCTAATGGGTGTTCGGGTCTAGTTCATTTTATGTATTTAGGTATCTATTGTCATAGAAGCTCCATGTACATTGTGGGTCATGTAATTAAAGTTTTGAGTTTTGTCATGTATTTATGTTCACAGTATTTACAGCTAATATAAAGTTGTGTACCCATCATGAGAAATAATTTTAGGCCATTGAGCCAAATGTATTCAATTTAAAAGTCAAGATCTAATTATATTATGGTAAATCATGCATGAGTAAAGATGTAAGGTTGATGTAAAGTAGGCTTGCTCGACTGAGTTTACTCGGTTGAGCGCCGGTCGCGCTCCCCGAGGTCGGGCGTGACATTGACTCTCCTGCCCTATCTTTCAGTTTATTTATTCAGTTTTACTTTTCAGATAGTGTACCAGACTATGTTATTATATAGATTCTCATGTACTTAGTGATACCCCGAGTTGGAAAAAACTTATGTATTGAGTTATGATATTCTATCCCGTTTTATGAGATTTTTATTTATTTAAACTATTTTAGTATATTGGAAAGTTGAAAGTGTTGAAAATGTCTGAGTAGTCGGCTTGCCTAGTACCATGATAGGCGTCATCACGACAGGTTGGGTTTTGGGTCGTGACACCGTTGAAGCAACGCCTATATAAATATGGTTTTTGGAGAGCTAAAGACACTTTTTAATACACTTTCTAATACAACTTTCTATATCATCTTTTTCTCCTATATGTTGGGTTTCTTTCTTGAGTTTTCTGCTAGTTATGTTCACAGTTTAATAACTGTAAGAGCTTGTTGAATCTTGGGGGAGATGCCTAATTTTATTCGTTGCGGTGTGGGCGAAATATCCTTAAAGACAGTGTCCTTGACACGCCTCAAGCTTTGCTAAATCCTATTCTCCATAATCCAATATTTTCCAACATAGGGTGGGGTGGTATGGAACCCGCTACATTGGTAAATTTATTATATATTTATGTAAAAATTTTCTTAAATTAGGTTAAATATTTGATCCCGCCACCTCCAGTTGTAGACTAAACAAAAGTGCTTGGTAGACCTTTTTGAAAGCTTTTCTCATGTGTAAAATTGAAGTTCGAATTTATCTTGAATCTTATCTGACTTTCCTTTTTCATTGTGCTTTTTATTTCCTTTGTCGCAATCATTTTACTTTTTGGCTACCTCCTAATTTCCTATTTTTTGTTCATTATTTTTTATATTGTTTCCCTATATTCTTATTATTTTATCTGTGATCTTTAACAAGAACACTCAAAAAAGAGCCTCCATAATTTAAAATCTTTATAAAATAAGCATTTCTCTTAATCTTAAATCTTTTAATTTTTCCTACCAAAAAATCAATTTCATTAAATCGTTTTCTTTCAAAATAAAATACTTGGGTCTTGATAGTAATTTTGGATTGAGATCAAATTTACTTTTTATAATTTTTTTTATTATAACATAAATATTTGTGCTATTCTATAAATGTTAAATACAACTTAAATCTCCTTACTATTAAATTATATTGAATATTTCGCAAGTATTGCCTAGAAAAATATGAGATTTATCATTTTAATTTTTGGGATCTTGTAGTTTATCTAATTCTGCATCTATTGAAGATAGTTTCTTTTTTTTCTTCTTATTCTGATTGGTGAAATTACCTTATTGAAGATGTTATTTTATTTGTACAAATTTATTTTTAGCATACAAAAAAGTAGTTCCCTAGTGAAAATATTAATTTTACTTATATTGTTAATGATAAAGGTGTGATTCATTTTTTAAAATGCTAATTACATTTGCTTCTGGACGGGTGAGATGTAATTTTCATATAACAACAACATATCCAGTGAAATCTCACAAGTAGGGTATGGATAGAGATGTAATTTTCATATTTGTAAATAAAATATAACGACCCAACCAGTCGTTTTGAGCTCTAGTGCATCGTTCGATAGTTTGAGGCCTTAAGTAACTTTACTTCATGCATTATGACTTGTACGTATAGTCGGATTTGAATTTCAGAAAGTTCAGAGTTGATTTGGAAGGAAAATTCTCAATTCGGAAGTTTTAAGTTGAAAGAGTTGACCAAGGTTTGAACTTTGAGTAAACGACCTTGGAATCAGGATTTGAAGGTTCCAATGGATTTGTGTGATGATTTCGGACTTGGGAGTATATTCGGGTTGATTATCGGGTTGTCCAGGGAGCATTTCAGTGTTTATTGTGGAAAGTTGGCATTTAAAGGTTTGGAATTTTTTTAATTTTGACTATGGTTTGACTTTAAGTCTATCGGGCTCGGATTTTGATTTTGGGACTTGGAATAGGTTCCTTTTGTCATTAAAACTTGTCTAAAAAATTTGGTGTCATTAGAATTAATTTGATGTGGTTCGGACGCTTGGTTGCAATTCTAGAAATTCTTGAAGTTCATTGCGATTTGCATGCGTTTTGGTGTACGATTCATGATTCTAGAGGTTATTTTGGTGTTTTGATCTCACAAGAAGTTCGTGGTATGTTTTTAGACTGGTTTGTGTGATTGGACAGGGTCTTGGGGCCTTGGGTGTGTTTCAGATGTGTTTGGGTTGTGCCGCGCTCTTATTTGATGTTTCAACGTCGTTTTCTTGGGTATAAAGGTACCATATTGAGAAAACAACCTTTGATTTATGATTTGATTGAACCATTAGATCTGTATCATAATTACAGAGTCATAGCAACAAGAATCATCACATTCCGATGTCGTATGAGAGATTTATACCCGTTTTTGTGTCGTAAAAGATTGCTAGTGTTGCTGGTGCTCAGCTATCGCAATTGCGAAGTTCCCTTTGCAATTGCAAATATTGTAGATTTTTTCCTCGGTTCGTAATTGTGAAGCCTGTAGATTTTTGCCTTGGTTCGCAAATTGCGAACATTTATTCGCAATTGCGAAGCCTATAGATTTTGCCTTAGTTCGTAATTGCGAACACTTGTCCGCAATTGCGAGGGTCCGCAAATGCGAATCCTGTGTCACAAATGCAACATCTGCACTTGGTAAAAGGGCTCGTAGACAAGATTTTGGAGTCATTCTCTCATTTTGGGAACCCTAGGCTCCGTAGGGGCCGATTTTGAAGAGGGATATTCATCTACAATCTTTGGGTAAGTGATATTTTTCAATTTCCAACTATTTTACATGATTATACATGAGATTTAATATCAACAATTTGAGAATCAAAGTACAATTTTGAGAACTTTAGCTATGTTTTCAGAAACGAGAATTTTAGTGTTGAGAGTCGATTTGAACTCAGATTTTGAAACAAAATACATGTATGGACTCGTGAGGTTATGAGTAACATTTATTTACAAATATTTTCGAAATCCGGGCAAGTGGGCCCGAGGGTTGACTTTGTTGACTTTTCAAGCAAAGTTGGAAATTATTATAAATTAATTAATTATGAGTATTAGAGTATATTTTTATTGGTTTGCCCATTGTTTGACTAGTTTCGGATCGATGGGCATCGGTTTGAGGTGTTAGAGAGGCGTTGGAGCCGATTATGAAACTTCGGAGCGAGGTAAGTCTCCTGTCTAACTTTGTGAGAGGGAATCTACCCCGTAGGTATTATATCTATTATGTTCTACATATTATGGCAGCTACGCACGTTTAAGGTGACAAGTGTCCATGCGTATGCTAGAATTCTTGATCATGTCTGGGTAGACCTAGACTCACGCCATGCCTTAGTTGTACTATTTGAGTTATTTTTATTTGTTTAATGCTTTAATTCATACTATGACCTGAGACTAGACTCGCGTAGAGTAATGGACTCGCCATTTTAGATATTTGACGAGCTACTTGATTAGACGTAGAAATTATGCTTCCCTTACGAATTTTTTCCGCGTTGTGCGTATTCGTTGAAAAGCTTCCTTAAATTTTGTAACTCATACGTATATTCATGAGTGAGGTCAAAGACCCGTCAAAGCTTCTTATTCTAATAGGATCGGGCGGTTCGCCTCGGCAGGATATTGTAACACTCTTATGGAATTATGTCGGTCGCCTCGGCAAGATATTATAACACACTCATATGGGATCGGGTCGTTCGCCTTGGCAGGATATTGTAACACACTCTTATGGGATCAGGCCGTTTGCCTTGGCATTCCTATAAAATACTCTTATAGGATTGGGTCGTTCGCCTCGGCAATATCATGTAACACACTCTTATGGGGTCGGGCTGTTCGCCTCGACAATAGCATGTATAACACTCCTATGGGATCGGGCTATTCATCTCGGCAACTTCATCAAATATTCTTATGAGATCGGGCCTTTCGCCTCGGCAGAATTGTGCATAATATTTGACAAGAAACCAGTCTATCCGTGAGTTTTCCTGACTTGAGTTGTGATTACCTATCTGGTGGGAACCATATTATAAACTCCATTTGAGGAGGTAACCGATATTTGAGGACTTGTGTTTACTGTTCAGATGAGGATCGTATCATGTACCTATATTTGTTTTCACTTTTTAATTACCATGCTTCATACTTGTTTACTTTCTACTGTACTTGATTTATTGGACCACTAGTAAGTGTCGATGTCGAACCCTCGTCACTACTTCTCCGGGGTTAGGCTAGATACTTACTAGGTACACGTTGATTTACGTACTCGTGCTACACTTCTGCACTTATTGTGCATGTATATATTTTTTGTGGTTTTTCGGGCGCAAAGGCGCATCTATTGCAGAGTTTTTACGGTGAGCTGCATCCCATGTTACGATCCGCAGCATACGGAGTCTCCATCATAATTATTTACATTATCCTGTCTATCTTGTATTCCAGACAGATGTTGTATTATTATTGTACTTCCTAGTAGATGCTCATACACTTGTGACACCGGGTTTTGGGGTGTTCTAGAATTTGTTTATGATTTTGCTTACCATTGAGACACTTTTACTTTATATTTTACTTAAATCATACATATCTATGATTTTTGAAGCATCGATCTCTCTATCTTATAAGATTTATGATTTCAAAAATAATAAAATGAACAATTAAGTTGGTAGTTCACCGTTGGCTTACCTAGCGGCGACATGGTGCCATCACGACCTATAGTGTGTTTTGGGTCGTGACATAAAAAATGTCTATTAAATTACCTGAATAAACTAATAAAAATAAACCGAACAAGCTATATATTAATTATTATAAGGTCTACATTAAAAGAAATTATGGTGGCACCCGCCACCTTCAAATTCTAGATCTATTTCTAATCTTTTATATATATATATATATATATATTGAAATTTTTTCTCTAGGCGCTGACATGACATCCTTGTTATAAGGTGTCTCTTTCCGTCGTGCATTCTTCTTTTCCCCCTATTATCTCGTTACTTTAGTTTTTATATCGACTTCTTTCCCTTAAAAGGAGAAATATTATAAGCATAAAAACACTAAAATAAGGTGAATTATTGAAACAATAAATGATAGAATAAAACGAAAGTTAAAGTTTTCTTAGTCTATCCTAAGTTACGAAACACTCAATAAAAAACAAACTTTGATACTGGACAACACAAAAGATAAATAAGTCGTGCGCAAAAGTTACTACAATTGTTTTATCTTATAGGTTGTGGATTATCACTAAAGGTAACAAATGGGTGGGCCAGGCCGGGTCGGGTTGAGAAAAATAGTGACCGGCTGTCACCAATCCGGACCGGTTACCGAGTTTTACAAACCGGGTTTAACGGGTCCGGGCCATCCAGTGAAAAATTAAACCGGAACAATTCGGGCCTAAGGGGCCGGGCAGGGCCGGGTTTATGTAATATTTTTATTTTTATTTTTATTTTATATAACTATCGTAATTTATATTATAAAGTAAAAATATAAAACAAAAAAATAATCTTATAAAAAGGCCTTAAAATTCTAATGTTTGAATATTTCATTAAGAATTTAAGATAATAGAATACAAAGAAGATGGAAAAAAATTGCACTTATAATTCTTATTTCAAACATGCAAATTAAAGTTTACATTTAACAACAACTAAATTAACGAAAAAAGAGTAAATTCAAAGTTAAATTATTAAATATAAATCTAGAACTTCAAAGGTTTTTCATTGCCTTAGTAAGTTCTTCATAATCAATATGAACTTCTTGGCCATCTTCTGGAGTGTTAAATTCAGATGGGTGACCATGTGTTAATATATCTCCGAAAAACCTCTATTTGCGACATTGTATTGGCATATAACTCATGGCATGTGCCTTGGCATCGCACGAGGCACCCAAAAAAATCTCTAGAAGTGAAAAGTTCCTCGTCTTTTGGTTTATCAGCATCTTCGCGTCCCTGATTTCTTCGTTCCGATCTAAAATCCAATCTCTAAAACATACTAAAACTTTCAAAGCATTGCTTCCCAATGAGTGACGAGTGTCTCCTAGTTGTTGTCTTGCTTGACTAAATGCACTCTCCGATGCAACAGTTGAAATTGACATCTCCAACACTACTAGGTGTAAATGGTGTCTCATATTCAATTTCTAATTCATTATCTTTTATACCGAAATCTTCCTGTAATTGTTCATAATCTATATTATTATCAGGTGATGTTTTAGAAAAATATGTAGAGTCATTTAAATTACTACTAGATGTTGAAGTAGTACCTCTTTTTCTATTTTTCCGATTACCCCTATTAGCAACCTTATTACAAACTCTTTTTGCAGCATTAAACATATTGTGAAAATTTAACTACTAACAAAAATTAAATATGTAAATAAAATAGTAAATAAGAGAAAGAGTTGGAGAAAGTGCACCGAATTCCGTAATAAATTGAACACTTGATAATTTTTGCAACTCCAATGTTACCACGAAAAAACGTCAGTTGTTCAAAGTTCAAATTTCAAACTTCAAATAATATGATAAATTAAATTCCAAAAAAAATGAGAGCCAAATACTTGATTGCAATTTAGGTGAAGAATGAGAGAATGACAATTGAGATTTGAGAATTTGAATTTGAATTTGAGAAATGAGAGATGAGTGAAGAAATGAAGAAGAGGGGGTGTATTTTTCAAAGGGCTAAATTAATAATTACTAATTTTTTTTTTAAATAATTGCCCAAAAAGGTCTATTCTTGCAAAATATCTGTTGGGCAACGGTCAAATTGGAAGCTGACCATTGCCAACGGTCAAATGATTTAAAAAAAAATTCAGAAATTAGCCGTTGAACCGGTCCGGTCCGGACCGGTTAACCGGTTCAACAATAATTTTAGTTTACCGATTTTGACCGGTCCGGTTAACCGGAAAAAGAAAACGGACCAATCCCCTAACCCCAAACCCAGCCCTACCCGGTCCCCTACCACCGGTCCGGACCGATCCGGATTAATACCGATCTGGGTCGATCCGGAACCGGGTTAACCTGGCCCGCTAAACACCTTTAGTTATCACCAAGGGGGAGCAAAGTTGGGAGCTTATGAGGAGGGGTAGTTAAAAAAGAGAATATTTCATCTTATATAAATATGTTTTATGTTTAAATTGGTACGGAGTTTAAAAATGAACCAAAACATTTTGAAAAAGAAAAAAATTAAAATTTAATTATTTGTATCTATAAAGATTTGTTACTTCTTTAAAAATTGACATGGTGTCTTAAAAAATGAAAAGAGATAGTTAGAGGAAATGGATTTTTCCTCATTCATGTAATGGTTTACGCCATGAATTCTGTTAACACAAGACTATTGTCAACAAATTCGGAACTTTTTTGTTTTTTTGGTTCCGAAAGGTTTATCATATTTCTACTAAACGGTTGTCTTTTCTTGGTGGAGCCGAAAGAAGATGATCTTTTCCTCGTATTTTTTTCTAACCGAATCTTTAAGGAAAAGTTGCATCATCTGCACTCACGCGCCCCTCACCTGATGCTTAAATTTAGAGTAATAGAAACAATAACTTATGCTTAAATATATGTCTCGTT
>AWOL01S0116839.1:0-12785 GCA_000715115.1 Nicotiana otophora
AGTTATAAGTCGATGAATCAATTTACAAATAGCATGTTATATATAGTATATGTTAGTGTATTCCTTATTTCTATTACAAAAGTGTTAACGAATTACATTTATATTATTTAGATAGTAAATATAAAAGTAATTCGAAAGTTTGACCAATGTTGACGTAATAACCGACCAACTTTGGTCGGTTATTTTGCAGAAAATAACAATTACCGACCAAAGTTGGTCGGTAAATGCTTCCCCTACATTAACCGACCAACGTTGGTCGGTAATTTTAAATAAAAATTCTTAAATATTATAAAACATTTTAAATAATAAAATAATTATTAAAATTTAAAAAAATGGATCCAGATTACCGACCAACGTTGGTCAGTAATCCAAAATTTTCTTGTCTGACCAGCTGGGTCAATTCGTTGACCAATTTACCGACCAACGTTGGTCGGTATTTAGCTTAAAAAGAATGTAATTTTTTTTTTCTTAGTTTCCGTCCAACCTGGACAGTTTTTGGTCGCTTTTTTTGATCGACTAACGTTGGTCGGAAATATTTGGTCGGTTTTTAGCAGATTTTTAGTAGTGTCAACGAGGCTTGAACTTCAGACCTTTTACGAAGGAACAACTAATAAGTGAAGCCAGAATCCATTTGGTCACCGATAACAAACTTGAAACCAATATGATCTGAATTGTGCTAAATGGTGTTCATTTTTCACTTCTTTCTGTATCGACACCGCTTACAAAAATTACCTACCTACACCACTGCTATCCACTACAATTGGCGGTATGTTTTGTGTGACAACTGAAATTTTGGAGAATCATAACAACTTCTCTTTCACCCTCTTGTCTGCACAGACATACATATCTGCGTGCATAACTTGTGTATATGACAGGATCTGCTCTACGAAAACACATTCTATTGTGGTACAAGTTTTCAACTATCAAGTTTGTGATTAAATTTTACTCTCTTTGTTCAAATCACTCAGAATTCAATTGCTGAATTATGCCCTAAAATATTAACCTATTTACTCTGTTGCAGTGCTCATCTGATTATTTTTATGCATCTTAATAGGGTTTTGAGTTTGATGAACACCCTGGGTCGTGGATGTTTGCTCCCATCTACCCCATAATAGGATTTGAACGTAATCCTAAGTTCGTGGACAAGATCAAGGGTTATGCTTCAATGGCAATCAAGAAGTACTTTCGCAAAAAGAGAAAAAATGTATGATCTAAACCTTGTTATTTGCCCATTTCTTCTGTCCTGTGCTTCCTTTGTAGGTATTGATTTACCTATTGTTAACTGCAGAGGAAGGAATACAATATTAAGGCGATTGTGAGGATAAATGCAGGTGGTTGTCGTGACTTTGAATACTACATTACCTTTATAGTTGATAACGATGGGAAGGAGGAAACTTTTCAAGCTAAGGTGGTAAGCACGATTGAGGGCACTATAGAGATTCCAATTTCCAGGCGCAAATGCAAGGTCTAACTTCTTGCTGAAATATCTGCAGTAACTCATGGCGTTAGGTGCCTCTTGTGTAGAAAACTTTGCTCTCTTTTACTAAATGAGAGCTAGTATTATTGGCTTTCTTGTTTGCCATTGACATCTTATTGGCAAGGTACACGGTACTTCTTTTGATGTTTGCGACTTATAATGGCTCTAACTTTATATCTCTCAAACAATATGCTACACGTATTTGTTCCCAGCATCTGAATGGGTTGGTAACTAGTTCACTTTGGAGACAGCTTTAGACTTATTTGACAATATGCAAGCAGGAGTTGGTGTCCTTTTATTTGGTTTATTTTCTACGTCTATATTTTGCTAGGATTAATTTTCTTATCCTATTAAAGTGGAGCAGTAGTAAGTAAATTGCTCGTCGATTTGGGGCTCCAATTTTAGTGCTCCAATATTCTGTCGCAAGGTCATCGGAATTGTCATTGCAAGTGTGTGATACTCTATTTGGTTACGTAGAACCAGTCTAAAGATATAAATATAAATCATACGAGTGAATCTAGTTGAGACTCAAGAATAGAGTTTATTAGAAGATTAGTCCAGGAAGAGAAATCTAAATCATACGAGAGCAAAGATATCCAATACTTGCTACTCAAGATGTTGGAACTAACTTAGCTTCAATATGAATAGTATAATAGGTATGGAAGTTAGGACTTTGAAGATTAATTATCTGGTCACTTGTAGCAATTTTTATAATCCCAAGACCTAAGAAAAAAAGTTTAATGCTTTGTTAGTTTTAAACTTAGTATATAAAATACATTTTTCATATATAAATTTATTCGGTATTTTTCGGTTAATTTTTATAAAATTAAAAACCTACCCTATTATTTGGCGAGGTTATAAGTTTATATAAAACAAACCTACGATTTTATTAAAAGAAAATAATTGGTGCGGTACAGTTCGGTTCGGTTGTTTTAGTCGATTTTTAAAAATCCATTGACACCCCTAGTTTAAATAGGCTGCAATGGAGAAGGAGGAGCTTCCGGCGATAACAAAATTTATCTATCTATATCTATCTATCTATCTATCTATTTTATACTATATTAAAAGCATGAATCCCTTATTAAAATATTGTTCGCCTTTTTTACCTTTTAAAAATAAATTTTACATTAGAAAAAATGATAATTTAAGTTATTGTTCAAATATTTAGGACTTCAAAACCAACTAAAATTTCGATTATTAAATCTTTCCTTATTTGAATTATATACGAAATCCTACTATTTAAGTTACATAAATTTGCTCCTTATTTTAGTTGTGTAAATTAATATTGCTTTATATATATATATATACGCGCGTTGTGCGTGTACCTTATATCAATGAATATAAAATGTTAAACAATTACATAAATATTATATTAAAACTTGTGTATGAGTTATAAAATTAAAACAAAAATGTAAGTTTCTAAAAAATTGTTGATCCTATTTAGGTAACGTCAACGGAGGAAGAAATTCTCATGACCAAACTGCAATTGTTCTATTACTTTAATCAATATGAAATATCATAGGAATTATTTCCAACATATTAGAAAAAACTAAATTACTATTGCAAAAGGTGTTATTCAACCGATACATTTTTTTATTGATCTACTCTTTCTTCGTTTTGGAGTGAGCTTTTTTTTTTAATTTCCAAGTACATAACCAGCCATCCGGATATTTATTTTTATAGAAGTAAGATTTTAAGTTTGTAATGAAATTACTTATTATTAATAGATTCTGGACCATGGTAATCTATTTAGCGAAAAATATAGAGCTTATGTTAAAAAACAAACCCCAATAAATTATAGTCTTAGTTACCCTATGACTATTTGATAACTGATACCCATGGATATTGGTCTGTTAAAGAGCGTGGATATCTACTCTTTTCTTTGGGCGCGTGAAAGTAAAGAATAATTGAAAAATTAACTTTTAAAAATGATATTTTTCAATTGTTAATTTCCATATATTCATATATGATTGTTATTTGTGAGAATATAATTATGTATTTTTTCTTGCTTCATCTTAATATACAACCATACTATTCCCTCAAGTATTTCTTCAAATCAAGTTTCCAAAACTAGTGTTCTTTTTTTTTCCTTTAAAAAATGCAATATCTCTTTTGTGTTTTTGGTAATTAATTAATATTATAATGAATTTAAAATATTTTAGCGCAAATGTTAGTAACAACTATAAAGAGATTTAAAGGTTGTATATATTTATAAAGCAAAAGACACAAAGTTTGAGAACCTGAAATATCATTGAATATCGAAGGAACACGGAATGATATTATCAATTTTTGTAAAAATAGTTATTAGTTATTCTTTGTGGGCTTTACCTTTTAGGTTTATTTGTTCATCATTATATTCAAACTCATTTCTCTCATTTGAATTGAAAATATAGTAATTTTAATTGAATTTATCATTCCAAATAGAAGATAATATACCTTGATATTTCGATTATTCCTTAATTCAAAATAAAATTGTCAAAATCGGTGCAACTTAGTTTGTTCATATACATTATTCAGTTGTTATTAGATCTTGTTAAATAAGAATTTTAAATTAAATTATCGATTTTTCTTCTTTGGATATGAATTAAACTAAGAAGTTATAGTTATTTACGCAATTTAAATAAATAATAATTAATGTAAATTAATATATTATTCAATTTTAAATTTTTAAATATTAAGAGTTTCTGTTATGGAAAAACTTTTAGTTAATTTTAAAAATTTATATTGAAAATAATTAAATGAAAATTATGTTTAATATATAATATGATGTACGTGTTATCCATCAGCACTAAGAAAAGTATTTATATTAAAGTATAGAAAATATCACCTTAAACACTTTGTCCACATGTGAAAATTAGAATTTACACTACACACATTGTCCAAAAAAATGGACAAAGAATTTGAATTAGAAAACATGCTTGTTGATTCTTAGGTGTTGAATTCTACAAATTTAGACGAACACAAAAACTTTGCAAAAAGAAATTCATTACAATTCCTAACGTGTTAAACATGGAAATGTGGAAGGGTCATATTTAAGGAAAATAGCTATAGTAAATACAGCAAAATTATCTAAGTAAAATCTAACTCAATATTAGATTCCTAAATATTAGTAATTTTTACATAGTTCAAATGAGAAAGTACATAATAAATACAATTAGTTAATTTTAAAGGTCTAAATATTAGAAAATATTTATATTGTAATTACAATTTAATCTATTGTGAAATCTATTTTTAAATGGTAAAAAAAGCGAATGACATTTTGCTAAGAGTTCGGAACCAAAGTGTGGTTCTTTTGGACTCAAGCAACACAAAGAGGTTAAAAATAATTAGGCGCCATTTTATATATAGCGCGGTTATTCACCGAAGCTATACCTTAACGACAATTTTGTCCGTTAAGGTATAGCGCGGTAAATAACCGCGCTATATATAAAATGTGGCCGCGCCAATAATTCATCTGCACTTAACTTGTAACGGCCCGACCTGTCGTTTTGAGCTCTAGTGCGTCGTTCGGAGGTTTGAGGCCTTGCGTAGCTTCACTTCAGGTATTATGACTTGTACGTGTGGTCGGAATTGAATTTCAGGAAGTTCGGAGTTGATTTGGAAAGAAAATTCTAATTTCGGAAGCCTTAAGTTGAAAGAATTGGCTAAGATTTGACTTTTGAGTAAACGACCTTGGAATCGGGATTTGAAGGTTCCAATAGGTTCATATGATGATTTCGGACTTGGGCGTATGTTCGGGTTGAGTATCGGGCCACCCAGGAGCATTTCAGCATTTATTATGGAAAGTTAACATTTTCGAAGGTTTAAGAATTTCATAAGTTTGACTTGAAGTAGACTTTGGTATTATCGATGTCCGTTTGAGGTTTCGAGCCTTGTAATAGGTTCATATTGTGATTTATGATTCGTACGCAAAATTTGGCGTAATTCCGAAATATTTTGGTATGGTTCAGACGCGTTTGTCGAAGTTTTAAAATTTAAAAGTTCAAAAAAGTTTGATCGTCGAGTCGTAGTTTCGATGTTGTTTAGCGTGAATTGAGGCTTCGACTAAGTCTGTATCGTGTTGGGGGATATGTTAGTATGTTAGGACGGGTTCCTGGGGGTCTCGGGTGCGAATTGAATTGAAAACGGATCGAGTTTGGACTTGAAAAAAATGCCGAGGCAACTGGGATCTTGTATAATCGCACCTGCGTGGAAAGTGTCGCAGGTGCAAGACTGCATAAGCGGCCATGATGTCGCAGAAGCAGTTGGGCTTAAGGTTGGCTGGAGATGCAGGTGCGAAGAGATTACCACACCTGCGGGCACAGGAGCGCACAAGCGGAATAGGGCCTGGGGTGAAGGCGCGCAGAAGCGGAGAAAGGTCCGCAAAAGCGGACACGCAGAAGCAGAAATCGCTAGCGCAAAAGCGGCTGGCTTCGCAGATGCGCAATGGAGACTCACACCTGCGATGGCGTAGAAGTGAAATTATTTCCGCAGGTGCGAGAGTGCGACTGGGCAGGGGGATTCGCATAAGCAATGATGGTGTCGCAGATGCGCAAAATTGATCGCAAAAAGCGAAACTGGGCAGATTATTAAGGGATCGAACTTGGTCTTTTTCCTCATTTCGTTTTTGGTTTTCGGAGCTCGGTTTTTGGGCGATTTTGAGCAGTTTTGATCATGTAACATAAGTTAAGTAATTTCTCACTTGTTGTGAGCTAAATGTAAGGTTTATATGTGGATTTAAGAAAGAAAATTTAGGAAAATTGTGGGATTTTGGTGAAAACCCTAGAATTGATAATTTTGAATCTTGACCACGAAATTGGGCACGGAATTTGGAATAAATTATATATTCGAGTTAGTAACGTTATAGTTAAAGTTTATCTTCAAAAAGTTTTAGAATCCGGGTACGTGAGCCTGAGGGTTGATTTTATAGACTTTTCGAGCGGAGTTGAGAATTATTTAAATTGATTAATTATGGATATTAGAATATCTTTTGATTGGTTTGACATTGTTTGAACAGTTTTGGATCGATGGGCTTTGGTTTGAGGTGTTAGAGAGGCCTTGGAGCCGGTTTTGGAACTTCGGAGCGAGGTAAGTCTCCTGTCTAACCTTGTGAGGGGGAAACCACCCCTAGGTGTTATTATTTGTTATGTGCAACTAGTTGTGAGTGCTACGTACGCACGAGGTGACGAGAGTCCGTACGTAGCTAAAGCATATTTATGTCCGGGTAGACTTAGGAGTTTATCATGTAATATTTGAATTACTTGAACTCATTCTGCCGACTTAACTAATTAAGGTTATAAATAAAATTAATTTAGAAATAAATATATGTATACTAGGCCAATCCTTAACACTTTGAGTTGTGGGCGAGTTATTTGAGAAACGGTAAAGGTTATATTCATTTTGTGCCCACGTACGGTATTGCAAACACGTGTCTCATAATTCGGTAACTTCCTTCATTTTCTTGTGGAGCGGGCTGAACTCCTCGACAGTATATAGATGCATCTATGGATCGTGCCGCTCGACCCTCGGCAGTGTACACATTATTCTAGATTGGGTCGAACGACCTCGGCAGAATCATGCGTTATATCGCTAGTAGTCCGAATATTCACGAGCTAATCTCTCCACTGATGCCCGGTATCTACATGGTATTAATTAATAATGACACTTGACATTTTTCTTGCGCTGTTAGGGTAAGATACAATATTTAGAAATTCTTGCTTTAAAAGAAGTAATTGGAAGATTATGTAACTTACAGATTTACCCTATCATTGTCGTATACTTTATATCTGCTCATGTTTTATTACATTATTTTATTGGACCTTTAGTAAGTGTCGATGTCGACCCCTCGTCACTACTTCTCCGGGGTTAAGCTAGATACTTATTGGGTACGTGTTGATTTACGTACTCATGCTGCACTTATGCACTAAATGTGCAGGATCTGACAGGTTCATTTGATGATCACCTTGGCGCGTAGGTGCACCTGTTGAGGAGAATTTACGTCAGCTGTATTCCAGGCTATGCATCGCAATCCATTGATGGTAGGCTATAATTTCATATTTTAGTTGCTTATCACACTCTAATTTACTGCACTTTAATTGAGTTGAGCTTTCAATCGCAAGTATTTTGTACTAATTGTGTATTTTTGCCTTGTAGGAGTGATTCCGAGTTATGTAGATATTATAGAACTAATTCGAGTTATTTGGATCTTTGCAATCTGAGTAAAAGCCCAAAGGAATAAGCCGGGATCATGTTCAGGGGTCGAGGATCACTGTTGGATGTCAAAATTCATGGAAGAATCAACTGCTGAAACAATACACTAGTGCGACGCGGCAGTGTAAATTTATGTCAGAAATTGGCAAAGTTCATAGGCCACCCTGGTGTGCGGGCGCGCACTAGGCGCGTAAGTTAGACAGTGTTCTAGCCAAAGTGCACGGCCATATGCGCGAGCACACTCCCAGGTGTGTGGCCGCGCACGTCCAACTCAGGAAAGTGTCCTATTTCGCGAAGGAGAAGGTGTGTTTGTTTGGGCCTGACCCTACTTGGTATATATACATGGAAAATGGTATTTTCTGGACTTTGGACACATCTAAGACCTAAGGAGGCTAAGAAGAAGTGGGAGAATAAAGAGCACAAGGATTTCATCATTCAATCCTCACTCAAGACAAAAGTTTTGATCGTTTATGCTTTCCTTTAACTCAAACTTATTTGTGATGAATTACTCCATATATATGGAGTAGTTCTCTTTAGGGTTTGATGTATTTAGTGTATTGATATTTGTTTGTGGATTATACCTCTAGTTTTTATGTATTGAATCATTTTGGATGATTTAATTGTTGCATCTATATTCACATGTTGATGTAATCGAGAGAGGCATAACTTATGATATCGTTCCATTATCTTGTTGGTTGAGTTCATTAATTCTTTTTAGTAATCGAAAGAGGCTAGTTGGATTATTATTTAAACCTAGTTAGTAGGATAATCGAGAGAGGTTCTCCTAAAGACCAATCCACTACGAATTCTTGCATATCTTCACTGAGCTTAAATTGGTTCATATTGTGATGTTGAGACTTAATCGAGAGAGGAGTTTTTACTAAATATTTGAACTAATAATTGAGTGAATTCGAGAGACTCACTACATTAGAAGTGAATTAACTAGAGTTAAATCCCAGACATTTATCTTGCACCTATCCAATCAATCCCTATTTTCTCTCATTTATATCTTCCTTGCTTACTTTTCTTCGAGTGTCATTCATCAATTAGCTTTAGATTCTTAGTTAATNATTAGTTTTAATCACATAATTCTAAACTGTTGATTATCTTGGATAGAAATCAAAGATCCGAACTACGATAATATTGTTTAACTCCAATCCTTGTGGATACGATATTATATTATATTATATTCGACTAGCGAGCATATTTAAGTGTGTGTTTTGTGCTCGTCAAATTTTGGCGCCGTTGCCGGGGATTGGCAATCAATAGTGCTGAAAATAGTTTGTAGTGCTAATTCAGGAATGTTTCTTTTTATTTTATTTTCTCTTTTTACGTTTGGTGTTCTTTAACTGTGCACAGGCTACATATTAGATTGGTGCATGACTTGGTACTATGGGAAGGAAGTGCTACCTTATGAACCAAAAATCGAGAAATAACTGCGACAGTTGAGGAAGGAAATAAATCTTTCCGAGAATACAAAGAAGGTTGGGCAATCCTTAACCAAGAAAATTATGGCGGGAGATGATGATAATGTTGATTTGGCTACAAGAGAGGCAGCCCAACAAAGAGAAAACGCTGCAAGGGATGCTGAGGAAATAACTCTTTGAAATACACAACTTGTCTATGAAAAGGAGAGGGCTCAGAGAATTGCTCAGAATCGACCCGTGGGTGCAGACCAATTCAAAAATATAGCTTCCGGCACTGGGAGACCACTTGGCGATTATGCTAGACCGGTCTACAACCAAGGCTTATCAAGTGTGAGACCACCTCCAATTGCAGCTAATAATTTTGAGTTAAAGCAGGGGTTGCTTCAAACCCTTCAAAATAATTGTGTCTTCAGAGGAAAGATGAACGAAGATCCAAATAATCATCTGATAGACTTCAAGGAGATTATGAACACCTTTCAATATAATGGTGTGTCACAAGCTGCAGTTTATTTAAGGTCATTCCCCTTCACTCTCAAAGATGATGCAAAGCAATGGCTTCGAAGCTTGCCTAATGGATCGATTAGAACATGGGATGAGATAACCAAAAGATTTCTTGATAAATATTTCACATAAGCTAAGACGGGCAATTTTTGAAGAGAAATCCATAACTTTTGCAGTACTAGACTGAAACTGTGTTTGAAGCTTGGGAGAGGTTTAAGGAGATAATGCGAAAGTGTCAACATAGCGGAATTAAACTCTGGTGCAACTCCAGGATTTTTGGGATGAATTGACACCGGCCTCACCAACAACATTGAGTAATGCAGTTGGAGGCCCGTTGATGAAGAAGACTCCATAGGAGATAGTCACAATTCTAGATGAGTTATCTGAAGATGCAAATCAGTGGCCCTCTGAGATTTCTGAAAGAAGAAGATCAACTGGTGTTCACCAAGTTGATGCTAACACATCTTTGTAGGTACAACTTGATGCCATGGCAACGGAAATAAGGAAGTTGTCTTTAGCTTTAATACATAGTGAGCCCCACACAACTTGTGATATATGTGGAAGAGGACACCCTACTCATGAGTATCAAGCCTCGATTGAGGAAGTTAATGTTGTTGGGAATTATAACTTCAATGCAATAGGTCAGAAGCACCCCAGTTTTTTATGGAGTTCACCTGGGGGTACTGCAAATGCATGGCAACAATACAACTCCATATTCTAGGGACAAGGAGCCCAGGCTTCCAAAATCAGCCTAGGCTGCAGTTCCAGCCTCAACATTCCACTCAGTTTGGGCTAGAAGATCTAATAAAGTCCTTCATTGTCAAGACATATGAGGGATTAGATGCTCATGGTTTAGCTATCAAAGAACTTGGCACTGGTTTGAGGAACTTGGAGAAGCAAGTGGGAAAAATTGCAACTGTATTGTCTGGGAGAATCCCAGGTAATCTTCTAGGTGATACTGAATGAAACCCCAAAGAAACAGTGAATGTTGTGACATTGAGAAGCGGACAAGTGTTGAAAGATCCCACTCTTGTCTAAAAAGAGGTGGTACCTAAAACCGAGGAGAAGCTGAAAATTGAAGTTGATAAGAGGAATAAAGGCAAGAAGGGATCTAACAAAAAGAATAAAGAGGACACTTCGAGAAAGGAGGATCGGAATGAGAGCGAGCACATGCCTGCTCTACCTTTCCCATGTAAATTTTCCATTCACAGAAGTTCTCTCACAAATGCTAGCTTATACCAAATTCTTGAAGGATATCCTTACACATAAGAGGAAGATAGAAGAGACCTCAGTGGTCAAGCTCACAGAGCATTGTAGCACAATCTTGCAAAACAAACTCCCACAAAAGTGTGGAGATCCAGGGAATTTTACTATACCTTCCTCGTTAGGCACTCTTAATTTTGATAAGTCTTTATGTGATTCTGGTGCCTCAATTAATTTAATGCCTTTATCTATTTACAGAAAATTGGAGAATGAGCTTGGAGAGATAAGGCCTGTGCCAATATCTTTGCAGCTGGTAGACCAAACAACTATAATACCCGAGGGGATAGTGGAAGATGTCTTAGTTCGGGTGGATAAGTTCGTATTTCCAATAGACTTTATAGTGGTGAAGATGGAGGAGAACAAGGAGATACCCCTCATCTTAGGAAGACCATTCTTAGTGACGGGAAGAGCAATATTTATACATACATGATAGAAAACGCATGCTTAGAGTGGGTGAGGAGACGGTGACTTTCGAGATGAATGTAGAGATGGGGATGAAAAAGGAGAAGCTAGCTGCAAGCGTAGAGTGAAAAGTACAGAGTTCGAAAGAGAAGGTCCGGGTGATAGAAAAAGACAAGTGTGGGGTGTACCCCAAGAAGGCTGAGAAGAAGCTGTCTGCATGGATGTGTGCACTAGTTCAGGCGAGAAAAATGGAGCCCGACTTTGATTCAGACCCCGACTAGATATTCAGGAAAGTTACTCTACCTTATGCTTTTTAATTGTGTGTCATGGGGACATGCCACAACTTGAAGTGTGGGGTGGAGGATGTATGTATGTATGTATGTATGTATGTATGTATGTATATTAGTTTTTTTGTTAGTTGTAGTATAAAGAAATTGAAAAAAAAACAATTTAAAATTTTTCGATTTTTCCCGATGATGGATATCATTCGAAAGGTTTCTTGAGGGAGTTAAGTCTAAGGAAAAAGACCAAAAAGATTATTTTTGTAGGGTAATGTAATAATTCCCCCTTGGTTTTTCTTTAGGCCGCGGTTCTTTTCCAAGGATTTTATTTGAACCGGGTGTAGTTAGTTTTGATTTTTGTTAGTAATAGGAAACCTTGTGGTGTGATTTGAATTGAACACAATGTCTCTTAACTTTATTATGCTTTGAGAATAGTGAACTCTTAGTTGTGACGCTTAGGCTCAGTTTTTGCTTCTTGTGTAAGTACCTTAAACTAAATGATCTTAACTTTGCTTAACTGCTTTGACTAGAGTGTCTTGATAATCCAATCATGAGTGAGTTATGTGCCATGTGTGTGTGAGGTTTTGTATTATTCTGTGTGTTGCATTTGATGTCTAGAACTTGCCCCGTGTGTTTACAAAGCGAAATAGTAGTTTTATTTAGTCTTGGAAGTGATATAGGCATTTCTTTGTTGAGCCAGATATATGTGTTTACCCACCTAATTGTTATGTATCTTAGTTAACCCCTTTGAGTCTGTAATCCTGTTTCTTTGGCAACCACGGTATAAGCCTTATCCATTTGTTTGAATTGACCATCTATTTGAACCCTGTACCTCTCATGAGCACTTGAATTTCTTATGAACTTTGTAAAAGTTTAAGTGTAGGGTGTTGGTTTGCCTTTTGAGTGGAACTATTGAAATAAGGAGAAAGGTGTAATGTTTTGAAAAGTAAGATCCACTCGAATTGAAAAGGAAAACATAAGTGTATGATTGTGAAAAATATTCATTGATAGTGGTAACTCTTGATGTAATTGTGCGTAAAGAAGTAGAGAGTTGATGTATATTGATGTGAAGGTGGATTTATGGTTTGACATAAGTGTGGGGTTTGGAATGTTAAAGTGTATGTATTAAAGTTCTTAGGGAGGTGTAGTCACTCTTATCTAAAGATATCCTACCTGTCCCACATGTCACAACTCACATTTTGGAGTTGTGATTTCGGCCAAGAACTGGTGAGAAAAGGTCCTTCT
>AWOL01S0116849.1:0-11016 GCA_000715115.1 Nicotiana otophora
AGCTCACTCAACCACGAGTCTAACCATACCAAATCTATCAAAATACGACATCAAATCGTCCCCCAAATCCCCAAATCAAACTCTCCAAATCCCTAGCCTCAACCTCCCAACTTACACCTTAAATACACACCAACTAGGTGGGAAAATCAATGGGGATGCAATATTATCGATCAAAAATAAGCACAATGGACTTACCTTAAGAATCCCCTCGAAAACCCTCTCAATAATCGCCTAAACTGTGCTTGAAATATTTGAAATGAAGTCAAAATCGTGAACCCTTGTTTTAATAATCTGCTCAGGCTTTTCGCACCTGCGTCCATATATCTGCACTTGTAGAACCGCTTCTGCGGTCAATTCCCCGCTTCTGTGGAAGCCACTTAAATTCCTCAGGCCCGCATCTGCCTCCACGTTCCGCACCTGCGAAGCCGCTTCTGCGGAAACTGGTCCCTCTCTCAATTTCGCATCTGCGGAGCCTCGCTCGCACCTACGGGCTCGNGCTCCACGTTCCGCACCTGCGGAGCCGCTTCTGCCGAAACTGGTCCCTCTCTCAATTTCGCATCTGCGGAGCCTCGCTCGCACCTGTGGGCTCGCAGATGCATTAAATTCCTTGCACCTGCGCCCTACCCAGGCCATCCCCAACTCCGCTTCTGCGTAACCCCAACCGCCTTTGCAGCATCGCAGGTGCGAAAATGACCTCGCACCTGCGACCTCTGCTCACCTCCTCCCTGGCTGCTTCTGTGGTTCACCTCTCACTTCTGTGAGATCGCACCTACGACCCCCACTCCGCAAGTGCGATTACACCAGAAGCTGGTGAGCTTCAGCATTTCCTTCCAACCTTAAATCGATTTGTTAACCATCCGAAATCAATCCGAGGCCCCCGGGACCTCAACCAAACATACCAACAAGTCTTAACACCTCATACAATCTTAGTCAAGCCTTCAAACCACCTCGAACAACATCAAAAACATGAATCGCACATAGATTCAAGCATAATGAACTTTGAACTTCCAATATCTACAAACGATGCTGAAACCTATCAAATCACATCCGATTGACCCGAAATTTTGCACATAAGTCACAAATGGTACCACGGACCAACTCCAACTTCCGGAATCGGAATCTGATCCTGATATCAAAAATTCCACTCCCGATCAAGCTTTTCAAAAATTTAACTTTCGTCATTTCAAGCCTAATTCCACTACGGACCTCTAAATTAAAATTCGGACATTCTCCTAAGTCCAAAATCATCTAACGGGGCTAACAGAACCATCAAAACCCTATTCGGAGTCGTTTACTCAAAGATCAATATCTGGTCAATCATCTCAAGTTAAGTTTTCAACCTTGAGAGTAAGTGTCTCATTTCATTCTGAAATTACTCCGGACTCGAACCGACTACCCCGGCAAGTCACATAACATCTATAAAGTATAAAATGAGCAGTAAATGGGGGAACGGGGCTACAACTCTCAAAACAACTGACCGGGTTATTATAGTTGTGCTCGTAATTTTAATGTAGTGCCCGTAATTATAATGTAGTGCCCTTTAGCGTAGTTAAATGTAGTGCCCTTTAGCTTAGTATCTTGGTAGTTATTGAAATTAATTATTTAATTATCTGTTAACCCCAAAAATATCTGAAAAAGATGATAGTTCAAATACAAACTCTCTCGAATTTTAGTCAACAAATGTAAGAAAATAACATAAAAATAACAATATTTGTCGAACTAAGTATTTTTATACGAGTACTTATTAATTATATCACGTATAGTTATGAAAATTAATTATTTAAATTTCTCCTCCAACCTTGTTTTTTCTTCTTCTTCCTCTTTTAGTTTCTCCTGCAATGCCGCAAGTTGTTCTTGTAGCTTCACGGTCTGGAGTTCGTATTCGCCGGTCAGATTCCAAATGTTTAGCAAACATGATTTGTAATATTCCTGATTAATGGGTTCATCATACCATTCATCAAAACCACATTTCTTTTCGTCCTACCAATAAGAGAATAACACAAGACTATTAATTAACATGTTATATAAAAAATATTAACAAACATTTATTCTAAGAATAATAACTTACAACTTGTTTACACATCCAACATATGTGCCCCAGATTGCAATTTGATCAACATAGCTTCAAAATCGCATGTTTGCCACAGTAACACCTTGGTACGTAATTGCATCCAAACATGTTGCTATGCTCGAAATTGGAAACTTATTGGAAAGTTTTTGTTTTTGTTTCGTTACGACGCAAATAATAACTACAATGCGTGAGGTTTTTATAGGCAGCTAAGAGTGATTTTAGGTTACATAACGCATATTGGTGCGACGCTATGTTTTGCATGATAATAATTCTTTCGGGTACAAGTGGGTCCATCTTTTTCAGTACGACAGTCAGGTCAGCAGTTATTTTAGTCCGACAGCTTTTCAGGTAGTCATGACAAGACACATAGTGCATATTAGTGAGGTGCTATGTTTCGCGTGATAATGATTCCTTCGGGTACAAGTGGGTCCAGCTTTTTCAGTACGACAGCCTTTCAGGTTAGTAGCTTTTTCAGGCCAACAGCATTTTCAGGTCGACGTGACAAGACACATAGCGCATATTGGTGAGGCGTTATGTTTCGCGTCATAATGATTCCTTCGGGTACAAGTGGGTCCAGCATTTCATGTCAACAACTTTTTCAGGCGACAACTTTTCAGCTCGATATGACAATACACATAGCGCATATTGCTGAGGCGCTATGTTTTGCGTTCATACAGGTCGACATGCAGCTTAGTTCTTCTTAAGTTGAACCAAGAGATCAATACTCAAATACCATTTGAAGAACGAGAACAACGTCTAATTCAGAAATGTTACTAACATTTAATAAGTGGTTTACGAAAAGGCAAAAAGGTGAAGGTAGTTCAAAAGATCAAAATGGAACACGTCAAAACACAATCAATGCCTACCATGAAACAAATATGCTAGGTTGCTATACTGATTTGGTTGATGAAAAATGGCATGGTATTCTGTGTCCCTTGGAAAATAAGCCTATCAATATACACACAGATCTAAAAGTTATAGGGTACTGATCTCGCCCAAGTCACACCTCAAATTGGTGTTGTGAAGCGATCGTTTGCAATAATAATACCCAACTAGGAGTCGGGATCGAATCCATAGGGAGCGTAGATGGGATTAGGTATATATTTGGACTAAGCATGTAAAGTGTCTAAGATGCACTTCCACAAACTATGTCTTCATTACATGCCGGAAAAGCCCTACGTGATTTAAAGTTGAGTGAGCTTACATTAGTGGTGATTTATATGAGGGGCAAGCATATGGTACTTAGAGCCGTACTTGTGACATTCTTTTGAGAGTGATGAGCGAACTTTTCACAAATCATTGAATTGAGTGCTACATTCTTAAGTGAGATGAGCTAACAGAGAGTATAGGAGGAGTAGTTTGTGATCCATAGTGACCTACATAAAAATGCAAACTTCCTTGATGAGTAAAGTCAACTCTTGACGCTCAAGTGTCACATTAAAGCTATTTGTGCTTTAACCTTCAAAACATTGCCATGTTGATGATTCATGAGTGTGTGGGTAATTTTTGGTCCCAATTGATGTGTGTTTGGTTCAGCTTAGCTTAGATGGAATAGCTTCTTTCTTGTGTAGGTGGGAATTACCTTATTTGCTTGAGGACAAGCAAAATCTTAAGTTTGGGGAAGTTGATAAGTGGGGATTTTGACTACTTATTTGTGCCTTTTAACTTTTGTCTTAGTTCAAAAATGCTTAAAGGTATTCCCGAAAACTGATGAAATATGCTTACTTGAAGGAGTATTAGAAAATGAGCCAAAGTGATGAAATTCAACTCAAGAAGGAGTGATTTTGAACAAGGACAGAAATCAAGCAAAAAGGCTGGTAAGTATTCCCACCTGTCACGTAGGTGAGCCGGGTTCGGTCCCTGGCAACGGCGCCAAAAATTGATCTCGCCCAAGTCACACCTCAAATTGGGGTTGTGAAGCGGTCGATTGCAATAATAATACCCAATTAGGAGTCAGGATCGAATCCACAGGTAGCGTAGATGGGATTAGGTATATATTTGGACTAAGCATGTAATGTGTCTAAGATGCACTTCCACAAACTGTGTTTTGATTCTACTTCTAAATTATGCAACGGTTTATAAATATAAAGCTAGAGAATAATATTTTTGGAGTTGTTTTTCAAGTATGTAAAAGATCTAGGGTTGTGGCATCCACCTAGGTGTTTGCCTAATGGATTATAGGATTTAGAGCGAGTTTCGTTGGTCGGGGTGTATTATAGCAATCGACACTCAAATACCCACTCAATACCTCTCGGTAAGAGAGTGGTTTTGACCAATTTGGCTTTCTCAAGTCCAAATGGGTATTGAACTAAACAGTTGACAAATTGCTCGAGTCGGGTTTTGCTATCTCTAGGTTTAACCCTTTAATTGGGACTATCAATCTCTTGATTTCATCCCAAACTCTTGTTAGCCAAGTTTTTCTAGACTAATTCTCTCTTTTTCAAGTAAAGACCAAATGAAATAGGCTTGAACCAATATTTGCAATCATTAATTTTAATATTATAGCAAGAACTAGGCCAAATAATACACACCCAACCATAAACAAGCCCTAAATCAAATACCCATTAGGTTCTCAAACTAGGGTCGAGTTACAACCCTAGCTAGACATTTAGCTACTCATAGTGGGTAATGAAGAAAATAAATAAGAAAAGATGATAAAACTCATATTTAATGACAAATAGATGAAAATCCAATGTAAAATTCATAAGCTATGATAAAGTTGACTCAAAGAGTTAAGAATAGCCTACAGGCTTTCTGGTATTCAAAACTTGACTTAATTTCGTGAAAGTAGTCTATTTATATAAAGCTGGAATTTTTGGACAAAATTGCCCTTTAGGAGGTTCTGCGGCCGCACAATTCTGTGTGCGATCCGCACTTTGCTGCAGCTCTTGACAGGAGTGGTTTCTACGGCCACACAATTATGAACTGTGGCCGCACTTCTTGAGTTCTGCGGACCACACAATTCTGGGTGCGGCCACACATTTGATTTATGTGACCGCACAATTATAGTGCGGTCCGCATATCTTGATTGTATTGAATTCCCAACTCTCTGAACCTTGACTTCTGCGGCCGCACAATTATTGTGCGGTCCTCACTTTGCATTACAGCACTGTCAAATATTTTTCTTATTCTGCGGTCCGCACTTTAGCCCTTTTTGCTTGATTTTTGTCCTTGTTCAAAATCACTCTTTCTTGAGTTGAATTTCATCCCTTTGGCTCATTTTCTAATACTCCTGCAAGTAAGCCTATTTCATCAGTTTTCGGGAATACCTTTAAGCATTTTTGAACTAAAGCGAAAGTCACAAGGCGCAAATAAGTAATCACAATCCCCACTTATCAGGCACATTATTGAGGGAGAAGCGCATTCTACAAAGCCTGAAGGTATGCGAATTTGGGGCAAAAAATTACAATGGGTTCCCTTTTACTCATAATAGTGTGATTATGAAGTACTATGTCACGGCATAGCCTTGTTGTACCACAAGCACTGTCTGTAACCTTCCAAACAAACACACACATAGATGAACCAGAAGTGACTCGGCACTTGATGAAGGAGATTCTAGAGATTGAAAAGGCACTAGTTGTTCATCATGCTATAGATGATCTTAACTACCTGGAAGGAACAGAGGATCAGTACTGGAATTTATTAGAAAATAAAAAAATGCATAGAGACAATGAGTATCCTATTTTCCCAACAGTTTTCGAGTGGGAGGACTACCTAAGTTTCCACCACATACATTGGACATAGGAGTCCCATATTGTTGTAGAAATCAAGCAAGTAGTCTTATTGATGATAGCGATGAAATACGAAAACTGTGTGTCAACTGGGGCCTAGATTACGATGCCCTCGGTCCCGAAGGGTGCGTACAAGATGTTAACGAAGAAGATGAGGACGGTGACAACGAAATAGTGCCAGACAGCGACGATAATGGCGAATAAAAAAAATTTATTCCTTGGGTTATATGTTAAACTGTTGTATTGAATCATTAATTCTAAATAACAATTAGATTTAACCCCATTGGTAACATAATTTTATTTCATACATTTTTCAATCTGAACATTTACATAAATTTAGTAGAACAAAATTACTCCAATAAAACACTACATTAATACTTGATAATTGGGTACATTGGATGAACTTCCACCTGCTGATGAATTACCACCGCTTCCCAAACCAGCTGAAGGACATTTACGGTGATCGTGTCCTGTTTGGGAACATATGTCATATCTACGCACATAAACTGTATCACCAACATCCATTTGGTTTCGTATATGTGTTCTTTTTTGCACTTGTCGTTGACGCACATAACCCTTGTTACACACCATTTTAAATGGGTGCGACGGTCAATAATGCTCAGCACCCACTGGCTGCAATTGTCAACTATAGGTTTTTAAGTATACAGCAACACTATATTCTTTATCAACGTACCTCGTTACCGCAAAACTTGTATGTTGAAAGCACTTCATGACATGTGAGCATGGCAAGTGATAGATTGACCATTTTCCACAGGAGCATAATCTTCTGGAGTCATTGACGGTGTGTGTATTATTCCCACAGTTGTGATGCAAACTAGTGCAAACTTCAAAAATATTCCGCTCGCTGCAATACTGCAAAAATGAATGCCATTGTGCTCGCTTCCTATATTTCTCTAATTGTTTCATTGGTTGCGACATAAATTCAACACCCCTTTCCATCAATGATGATGTACCTCTAGATCTTTCAACAAACCTCTCCGCTATCTGCTTGATGACATCTGCACCATGGCAGTGACTGATAATCCACGTGCAGACTTCAATAACCCATTGAAAGACTCAAACACATTTGTAGTCAGAATTCCCCATCTTCTACCACCATCCGCATACAAAGTCCATTTGTCAAGCTCATGTCGCATCAACCAACGATAGGCTTCTGGGTCTTCCTGCCTAATCAATTTCATTCGCCTCCTGAATTTACACTCTTGGTGATCTGTTGCAACCATCTACATTAAATCATGTAAGTCCATATTCGGATAAGACCTCTAGAAGTTGGCCTTCAAGTGCTTAACACAGTAACGGTGGTAGGCATATAGTTCATGCCATGCATGCAAATTCTATATAGAACTTAAAACACTGCCATGCCGATCAGATATTAGACAAATACCTTAACGTTTTTTGACAATGTGCTCCTTCAAGTGGTTCAAAAACAATGTCCACGTCTCTTGGCTTTCATTGGCACAAATAGCAAATGCTAGGGGAAATATACTCCATTAGCATCTACAGCAACGGCGATCAAGAACTTAATATCATACTTTCCATAGACATGAGTGTCGTCTATGGATATTACCAGCCGACAATGTACAAAACCATCAATGGCTGGTTTAAATGCCCAGAACATATATTTGAATATGTATTCTGATATTTCCGGACTCTTCTCAAGCTTTCATTCAACGACAGTCCCGGGGTTAAAGTCTTGCAATGTAGCCATGTACTTGGGTAGAGTGGCAAATGACCTATTCTAGTTACCATAAACAATTTCAAACGCACGTTTACGCTCGAGAAATGCCTTTTTTTTGGTAATTGTACATCCACATACCTGGTGGACAGATGTTATACACTCTTTGATCTTGTACCTTATGGATGCTTCAATGTGTGGAATCAAGACAAGAGAAATCAAGTCAACATTCAAGTTAAATTGATTCCCACTGAATGTGTCCATTTTCAATTGTGGGTGCCTATGTATTTCCCCACAATCCACAAATTTGTTTTCAACTTTCTCGCACGCAGCATCCAATTACAACCTTGAAACCATCTACGAAAAATAACCTTGTATACTTTCGGAGATGGCACATGAACCACGATCTCACGACACTCTTTTACACTGTACATTCGCACTGCCCTGCATAGGCACGCTTTATCAGCAAACAGCATACCTTTTGATAGCACCGTTGCTCTAGATTCATCCCACATTGTTGTCCGAATTTCGTCAAGATCCCTTGTGAGGGCATGGACATCAGGCATACTTGGCAACTGATCAAGGTAGGGAACATCCCTTGAATAAAATGGCACATGGGACTCATACACTCTTGGTCTAACGGGAGGTGGAGCATGCTCCCTCGTCAAATCAGGTTCATCATTATCGTCCTCATCACCGTCACCCTTATCAGGGAAAGGTGTGTCATCTCCAGACTCGTCAGTATTGTTGTCATAATCACTATCATCTTCCTGACTCTACGCATTTGCCAGATCCCGATTAAATATGTCGCTTTCGGACAATTGAGTAAGGACAGTACCTTCAAGTTGCTCGTTTTCACTGCACAACCAATAAAATAATGAGTTTCTCAAATTCATCCAAAATTTACATATAAACTTTATCACTTCGCTTACAAATCATAATGTGATATCCCATGATGCACATTATCCTGTTGGTGATGACTACCGGATGGACCACCATGATCCAACACACCAAAACTAGGCATATTCCAACTGTCTGTTGGTTCATAACTTGTAAAATTCATATTTGGCCGGTACCCCCTGTGGAATTTATGAGTGTTGATACAAATTCAATACATAAAAATAAACACCGTAACACAAATAAAAATTGAAGTTTACCACTCCGCTTGTAGATTATGTAGAGTTGGGGAGAAATTATATACTCGCTCCTCGTTCGTCCGTGGAAATAAGTTTAGATTAGGCCAAACTCATTCACCCGGAACCTGTTCAGCTAAAACTGCTCCAAAATAGCCACCCGATGATTGAGGGATATCTATGTTTTGTGGAACCTCATTATTGCGAACGTCTTCAGCCTTGACGCACATTTCTAATATTTTTATCACAAGAAGTTTCCGGTGTTCATCCAGAGTCCTCAAAAATCTGTCAGAGTTTCATCGTCTTCGATATTTAANATCTGTCAGAGTTTCATCGTCTTCGATGTTTAACTCAACATAACAAGCAACCCCTTGCGAAGTAACAGAATACGGATATCTCCCGGTTACTTCAATATTCACCGAACTTTTGCTCACACTCATTTATTTTACATAACAATGATATCAATCTATCGTACTCCATTGTAAGTGGAAACTTAACATGACACTGTGGAGAACAATTATACCGTATTGAGTTATTCTCCGCTACAACCTCACCCCCCTTCCCCCCCAATATAATAAAACCCTAATTTTTCGCTCTTCGAACATTATGACAAAATGCAAAATAACTTAACGAACATATATTTCGAACAACTTGAAGGAAGTTGAATGAATTTTTACCAAATTCTGAAACTCCTTAAATAAGGAAAAATCAAGCCCGGGGGTACAATTATTTAATGTATAGCGCATCCATAATACGCGCTATACACATATAAATTATTGGTGCGCCATTTAAGTGCAGATGGCTTATTTGTGGGGCCACATTTTATATATAGCGTGTTTATTCACCGTGCTATATCTTAACGGACAAAAATGCTGTTAAGGTATAGCGCGGTCAATAATCGCGCTATATATAAAATGGTGCCCAGTTTGTTTTTTAATATAATTCTGTCTCTTGAGTCCAAATGAATCATACTTTGGTTCCGGGCTTGTGTGATTTTTTAAATTAAAAAAAGAAAAAGAAAAACAAACAAACATGAGGGCTATACGTATCTGCTAATACATCAGAGAATCAAGCAACTTTTGACCAATTTATAGCATGGAGTACATTAAAGCAAAGGCAATATTGCACAGGTTTAAGCTATATGCACACATAAATTAAAATATTTATACCAATAGTGTAATTAATATATATGATAGTAAGTAAATTTTATTTTTATTATATTACCAAATAATATTTTTATTTGACAGTTATTTTATAAATTCATTTTACATCTTGAATGCATACGACTTATTTTGATCGGACTGTTTGTGATCACATTCTTGCTGCAGAAGACAAGTATCGCTTTTTTGCTCTTGATCTCCATTGTTGGCTTACCGCTAATTTAAATTTCTAAATTCAAGAGTACATCTTGCTGGAAAATACAAATTTGGCGTAATAATATTATGTTCCTAAACGAGCAGCTTTCAGTTGACAAAAAGGCAGTGACCCTTGTTAACATGGTTAGAGCTTGCGTTACTTCTTTGCGTTTGTTAACGTATATCGGGGATTGCTGGCGGTGTTTTTCGTAATTCTGATGGTAGGTGATTTGGTGGAATTTCAGTTAGGATTGAGTCTGCACATCCTTTAAAGCTATGCCTCATCGGAGTAGTGATATTGTCAACAACATCCGTCATCTCTTGACTAGGAATCGAGTGGTCTCTATTATTCATATCTTCATGGAGGCTAATTCGATAGATGATGGTTTAGTTAATTTAGCCCTTTCGTCAAGAGTCTCAGTTTAAATGACATGTACTTGTGTCTTCTAGTATTTCTTTACGTGTTGGAGGAGATATTATTGAGGTTTCATTTTCTCAGTTAATTTCTAGCTAATTTCTTTTATTGCTTTGTTTCCCTTTCAAATGGATACAACTTAAACTCTGATAAAGTACTACCATTAAGGCATGAGTAACTCTGCATAAACAAATAAGTATAGCCGTACAAATATTAAATAAATAAAAACCACAGACTTCCTTTAATAATAAGATAAACAAATCAAAAGTGCAACATAGTCCTATATAAGAAAAGGTATTGGCAAAAAACCCGGAGATTTAATGGTTGTCGCTGATACCGCGGAAAATACCATGATTAAAGGCATCAAAATATTTTAGGATTTAGAGGAAACCGTGTCATGCAACGCCAGAGTAACTAGAGTTGTTCAAAGCCGAACTGAAATCGTTAACCGATCTGAACCGATGACTTATTGGCTTATTGGTATCGGATTATCGGGATAATGGATGGGGAACGGATTGAGATTTTATAATTAACGGCTTAACGGTTTGGGGACGGATTACTCAATTTTCTTATTGGTTAAAACGTTAATCTGTTAAGAATTTTTATATTTAAACT
>AWOL01S0116855.1:0-17715 GCA_000715115.1 Nicotiana otophora
CATAGAAATAGCATAAACCTAAGGTCTCAATACAATAAAAACTGCTAATACAATGTAAATCCCCCAGAAACTGGTAAGTATGGAGTCATGAGCTAGTGCAACGGCATACCAGTCTAAAACCGAAAAATAAATACATTGTCTGAATAATAACAACAGTATGAAAGGAAAAGACAAGTCAAACTGCGACTGATGCAACACCACCTTGCCTCTAGCAGATAGTCCAACTAGCAACCTACTGCTGGTAACTGGTCCCTACACCTGGATCTGCACAATTAAGTGCAAAGTGTAGTATAAGTACAATCGACCCGATGAACTCAATAAGTATCGTAAATAAACACGGCAAGCTAAAAGAAGCACAAATTATTAATGATACTAGCTATCACCTGTGTAGTTTCATCTTTTTAACGAGCATAGAACAATATTGAAATCAAATCATCAAGTTTAGTAAGAAAACATTTGTGTGTGTACGTGTACAGTTTCTTAAATACTCTGCTCATACAATATCTTAGCTTATAGAGGTGATATGCAGTTAAATTAGATAAATGATCCAGGAAATTGCAATTAAACATAAAATGCAAAATCCAACAACACACTGGCCAGATTCCCTTACTTTTCCATATCCGTTCCAAACCACTAATCAGTATTTCCAATATCCGCGTGTACACCATCAAGAGAGAAACATGAGAGAGTGACCCTAGGGGGATGGATCCGTATGCACACGCTGCACGGATAACTCACGTGCTAATAATTGAACCCACACGGACAACTCACATGCTGCACAGACAACTCACGTGCTAATAACATCAATATCTAGATTCGCACGGACAACTCACGTGCCAACAAACACAATTCGCCCGGCATGGTCACATGCACAATAACACAATCCACCCGGCGTGGTCATAGGCACCCAGTCCAATCATATCACACATGAGCAAATAAACGAGTATACATGTATGAAACGAATGAATATCAAATCTCATGCTCCTGGATTGGTATAAACGACATGTTAGAGTGCAGGCATGTGCAAGTGTACTATCATAACTCAAACCAGAAATTTCACCAAAGAATAACATTTATCATTTCATTCCGAGATTAAGCTCCTATGTAGCCTCAAACATGGCTCAAATAGTTCACAACAATGTCACAAATGTGTGAAGCATCATAGCTTAAGGTTTAACTATCAATGTTTAGGTTTATAAGAGCCTGAGTACGACCTGAACATGAATAAATAATCCTGGTTCCCGCACATGGGTTCATCCCCATGCATGTGCGCACCCAATATCACGTAGCTATCACAACAATTCAGGCAACTAGTGCCTCAACTGAGTTTAAATAAGATACTTATCTCAAACAAATCAAATCACTCCGCTAGCAATCCCTTCCCACGCGTATCAACCTGTAGAAGGCTCGAATCTAGCCAAAAATAACGTAATACTATCAATAAAAGCTATAGGAATTAATTCCAAATGATAAAGCTAAGATCTTTAACCAAAGTCAAAAAGTCAACCCTGGGCCCACATCTTGCAATCCAACAAAATTAACAAAATTCGAATAGCCATTCAATGGTAAGTCCAATAATACAAAAATTATTCAAATCCTACCCTCAAATCGCCTTTCAAATCCCCACAATTCGGTATAGGAAGTTTTGCAATTTGTCTCCAAATTTTCCAACTCCAATCACTAATTAAATGACAAAAATAATGATGTATTCATGAATAATAGCCAAATCCGAGTTAGAATCACTTACCTTGATGATTTCTTTGAAAACCCCTCGAACAATTGCCACAAACCGAGCTCTCTAGGTTAAAAGATGAAGAATGAATGAAAAATCCTCGAACTTCTATTTCTGCCCAGCGGTTCTCGCTTCCGCGACAAGGAGATCCGCTTCTGCGGAATCTCTCCTACGGAACCGCTCCTGTGGAAAATGGAGCGCACCTTCACATCACACTCAAGACAAGCCCCTCCATTCTGCGAAATTATGCCCGCATCTGCGCACGCGCGCCTGCGGAGGAAATGTCGCACCTGCGACCATTCCCGTGCCTGCGCTTCACTTCCCCATCTAACTGAACCGTGCTAAAGTTCAAAATATGAGACGGATCACTGAAATACTTCTGGAGCATGGAAACATGAAACACTGGATGAACACTCGATAGACTAGGCAGAAATGCAAGCTTGTAAGCCACCTCTCCAATCCTGTCAAGCACCTCAAAAGGACTAATATACCGAGGGCTCAAATTTCCCTTCTTCCCGAACCTCATAACACCCTTCATGGGCGAAACTCTAAGCAATACCTTCTCCCCCACCCTGTAAGCAACATCACGAATCTTCCGATCGGCGTAACTCTTCTGCCTAGACTGTGCTATGCGAAGCCAATCCTGAATCAACTTAATTATTTCCAAGGCATCCTAAACCAAGTTAGTACCCAATAGCCTAGCCTCTCCCGGCTCGAACCAACCAATCGGAGACTGACATTGTCTCCCATAAAAGTCCTCATACGGTGCCATCTAAATACTCGATTGGTAGTTGTTGTTGTAGGCAAACTCTGCAAGCGGCAGAAACTGATCCCAAGAACCGCCCAAATACATGACGCAAGCGCGTAACATATCCTCTAATATCTGAATAGTGCTCTCGGACTATCCATTCGTCTGAGGGTGGAATGCTTTACTCAACTCAACCCGTGTGCCTAACATTCACAGCACTGCCCTCCAAAACTGCGATGTGAACTGCATGCCCTGATCCAAAATGATGGACACGGGCACACCGTGAAAGAGAACAACCTTGCATATATAGATTTCGGCCGCGCTTCAAAGAATAGGTAGTCCCAATTGGAATGAAATGTGCGTACTTGGTCAACCGGTCTATAATCACCCAAATAGCATCAGAATTCTTCAAGGTCCGTGGAAGCCCAACTATGAAGTCCATGGTGATACGCTCCCACTTCCACTCAGGAGTCTCAAGCCTCTGAAGCAAACCGGCCGGTCTCTGATGCTCGTACTTCACGTTCTGACAATTTAAGCACTGAGCTACAAACTCCACTATGTCTTTCTTCTTCCTCTTCCACCAATAGTGTTACCTCAAGTCCTGATACATCTTTGCGGCACCCGGATGAATGGAATACCGCAAATTGTGTGCCTCGTCAAGAATCAACTCACGTAGACCATCCACATTAGGCACACAAATCTGACCCTGCATCTGCAACACCCTATCATCTTTAATAGAAACCTCCTTGGAATCACTGTGCTGAACCGTGTCCTTAAGGACAAGCAAATGAGGGTTGTCATACTGTCGCTCTCTGATGCGATCATATAGGGAAGACCGAGAAACCACACAAGCTAGAACTTGACTAGGCACCGAAACATCTAACCTCACAAACTGATTGGCCAAGGACTGAACATTTGATGCGAGCGGTCTCTCACCAACCGGAATAAATGCAAGGTTACCCATACTCACAGCCTTTCTACTCAAGGCATCGACCACCACATTGGCCTTCCCGGGATGATACAAAATGGTAATATCATAGTCCATTAGCAGCTCCAACCATCTCCGCCACCTGAAATTTAGATCCTTTTGCTTAAATAAGTGCTGAAGACTCCGATGATTCATAAATATCTCACAAGACACACCGTAGAGAAAATGCCTCCAAATCTTCAATGCATGAACGATGGCTTCCAACTCCAAATCATGAACGAGGTAGTTCTTCTCATGAGGCTTCAACTGGAGTGAATCATAAGCAATCACTCTACCTTCCTGCATCAAGACACACCCAATACCAATCCGAGAAGCATCACAATACACTATATAAGAACCCGATGTTGAAGGCAAAACTAGAACTAAAGTTGTGGTCAAGGCAGTCTTGAGCTTCGGAAAGCTCTCCTCAAACTCATCCAACAACCTGAATGGAGCACCCTTCTAGTTCAACCTGGTCAAAGGCGCTGTAATATACGAGATACCCTCCACAAAGTGACGATAATATCCGGCCAATACAAGAAAACTCCAAATCTCAGTAGCTGAAGACGGTCTGGGCCAACTCTGAACCGCGTTAATCTTCTTCGGATCCACCTTAATCCTATCGCCGACACCACGTGCCTCAAGAATGCCACCGAACTAAACCAAAACTCACACTTGGAGAACTTGGTAAAAAGCTTCTCATCTCTCAACCTCTGTAGTACAATCCTCAGATGATGTGCATGCTCTTCCTGGCTACGTGAGTACACTAGGATATTATCAATGAATACTATGACAAACGAATCAAGATATGGCTGGAACACACTGTTCATCAGATGCATGAATGTTGCTGGGGCATTGGTCAGCCCGAAAGACATCACAAGGAACTCATAGTGACCATAGAGGCTCCTGAATGCCGTCTTCAGAATATTCGAGTCCCGAATCTTCAACTGGTGATACCCAGACCTCAAATCAATCTTAGAGAGCACTCTAGCTCCCTGAAACTGGTCAAATAAGTCATCAATGCACGACAAAGGATACTTGTTCTTAATAGTAACTTTGTTCAACTGCCTATAGTCGATGCAGATCCGCATAATACCATCATTCTTCTTCACAAACAGAACCGGTGCACCCCAAGGTAACACACTAGGCCTAATTAACCCCTTATCAAGAAGCTCCTAAAGATGCTCTTTTAATTCCTTCAACTCTATCGATGCCATACGATACGGAGGAATAGAAATGGGTCGAGTGCCCGACACCCAGTCAATACCAAAATCAATATCCTTGTCGGGCGGCATGCCTGACAAGTCTGCAGGGAACACATCCGGAAAGTCTCGCACTACCGGAACAGAATCAATGGTAGGAGTATCAGCACCAACATCCCTCACAAAAGCCAAATATGACAAACACCCCTTCCCAACCATCCATTGGGACTTCAAATATGAGATCACCCTACTGGAAACATAGTCCAAAGAACCTCTCCACTCGATCCTAGGTAACCCCGGCATCGCCAACGTCACGGTCTTAATGTGACAATCCAGAATAAAATGACATGGGGACAACCAATCCATGCCCAGAATCTCATCAAAATCAACCATACTAAGAAATAAGAGATCAACTCTAGTCTCTAATCCCCCAACATGCACCACACACGACTGATACACATGGTCCACAATAATAGAATCGCCTACCGACGTAGATACATGAACATGCGAAACTAAGGACTCATGGGGCATATCCAAATAATGGGAAAAATATGATGATAGATATGAGTAAGTGGAACCCGGATCAAATACTATGGAAGCATCCCTATGGCACACTGACACAATACCTATATTCACTGCATCTGAAGCAGCGACCTTTGGGCTGTCAGGTAAAGCATAGCATCGAGCCTGACCGCCACCTGATCAGCCTCCCCCTCTAGGGCAACCTCTAGCACCTCGAGCTAGTTGAGCGGGTGGTGTAGCTCTTGGTGCTGGTATCATCGGCAGAGAACTTTACTGTAGAACCCCACTCAACAGTCTAGGGAAATCCCTCTTGAGATGACTCAATTCCCCGCAATCGAAACAACCTCTCCTCTGATGGAGCTACTGCCCCTGACAACCCGAGGAACTGCATGTGGAAACCTGGGAAGACGAAGCATGGTAAGAAATCAATGTTGGTAACTCACTGAATGATGACTGACCCAGACGAGAACTGTAGGAACCCTGGCTAACTGATGCACCACGTTGAACCGGATGAGCCATTTGAATGGGCCTATAAGCATGACCCCTGCTGTGATGGGACTGTCCTCCAGAAAGAACACCACTGAAACTACCCGAACCACGAGGCCTCTTGGCCTCCCTCTCCTTACGGTCCTGACTACGGACCTGCTCTAGACGCCTAGCAATATCAACCACCTCGTCGAACCTAGCACCCGATGCAATCTCACGAGTCATGATGAACGTAGTCCATAGTTGGGGCCATCAATGAACCTCCAAATTCTCTCCCTCTCTGTGGGAACAAACCAGATCACATGACAATCTAACTCTGAAAATCTCATCTCATACTGGGTCACGGATATACCCTCCTAGCGTAGCTGCTCAAATTGCCTACGTAACTATGGAACTGTCACGACCCAAACCGATGGGCCATGACGAGTGGCCGAGTCCTACCTGTCAAACACCCTTGAGCATGCATCTAAGATATAAACATGAATTAAGGGTAGGTCATGAATAACATTTGTCAATATACTGCTGAATTACGTGAATAACATGCGTGAGGAAAATATGTCCAAAAGACATATATACATATACATGCGGAATACGGTAGGGCGAGCCGACAAGGCTGCTATAGACAACTATATATGATTGTCTACAGACCTCTAATGGAGTGTACAACTATATAAAGGACGGGATGGGCCCCGTCGTACCCGTGTCAACATACCAAAAATAGCGTACCAAAACTAGTAACAACTCCGGATCAAGTGGAGCACACCAACTCTCTCTGATCAAAGATCCTAAAAAGGGGGACCATTAACCTGTCTACTTGCACCTGCAGGCATGAAACGCAGCATCCCCAGGCAAAAGGGATGTCAGTACGAATAATGTACCGAGTATGTAAGGCATGAAAATCAGTACATAAAAGACATAGAAGAAACATGGAGTACAGGAATCCACCTGTAAGTCTAAATAACTTTGTTTATTCTAAAATATTTATAAGTTCATGCATGTGCGTATAAATGTCGTATCATGCATATGTATATGTGGACATAACATCATCAAGCTTCTGAGGGCATCCCGTCATATCATCTCGGCCTCTGTGGGCGAAATTATCAAAATATACCAACTGATCAGGTAGTGGTGCGTATATAACGCCATAACCTTTTCCCATATCCTATATACATAAAATATATGTGTATATAACTCCATCTTGTCATGGGTCAATGTA
The DNA here is from genome assembly GCA_000715115.1 of Nicotiana otophora. Classification (NCBI taxonomy): domain Eukaryota; kingdom Viridiplantae; phylum Streptophyta; class Magnoliopsida; order Solanales; family Solanaceae; genus Nicotiana; species Nicotiana otophora. The sequence goes on from AWOL01S0116855.1 coordinate 6,874, forward strand.
CTTGTATAAATGAATGAAATGCATAAGAAGTAAGTTAATAAGATTTCTTAGAACGTCATAAGATCAATATGTCTTAGAATAAACTTTATCAATTACGCATTTTTCTGAGACCCATGAACAGAAGATATAATAATAAGACACATGGGAATTCAAGAACATATGCACCCCTAGTGCTTCTATGAATAGAGGTATTTATAAAAGCTGTGTGTTTGCTCGTTTCGTTTGTATCGTATGAATCATGCCAAAAAGAAAGAAGGGATAGTCTTAACATACATGAGCCGATTCTCTTGACAATCCCTCTAACACCCATCAATCGCGACAAAACACGAAATGGCGAGATCGAAGTAGGGGAAAATCTGTATGGTATTCTTGAGAAAGATTATACCGGGCTCCCTTAGAATTGCAAATCCCGTTGCTATTACATAATCTAATCTCGTATGAATTTTGTTGTGGAAGATCCGTTACTTTGTAGATTGGATATAAGCATCTCTCTTTGTGAATTTGAGAGTTCTTTTACCTTAGTAGGTGTGGGCCCCACTTAGGTGATGACTTAACCAAAAAATTCTCTAAATGTTCCACCTTGTTATGTGAGTAAAAAGTCACTAATTTGGGCTTTGATGCATATGTAGCTTGCTGCCACGTTTGGAGGGGGGGGGTGATATCTCCATTAAGCTTGTCCAAGATTCTAATTAATTAGTTAATCTCCCACTAAAAATTAATAATTACCCAATTATACACATAATTAAGAATTATCTCAAATTACTTAAAATACTACTCACTTTTAACATACTTTATACACCTTACTATCATAGTCATGTGGTACCTTGTATGACACTAGTCCATAAATGTCGGGTATTATAGCTCGGGCCATTTTATATCCCAAATTGACAACCGTCAACGAAACACATTTGTTTTGATCTGTTTACTCTCTAACCTTCACGACACTTACTTATCGCCTGTTATAAATAGTATAAATGCTTATAACCTCAAAAATAATCTCATTCCCGAGCTTACATCGATTAACTTACGACAAAACTTTAACGTACGAAAACGTGAAATGTAACATCCTTCCCCCCCTTAGAAACATATGTCCTCTAATGTTTAACTCATCGGGATCTATATAAATTTTGGCATAGTCTCCTTTGTAACAGTACTACTATCAACTCTTCCTGTAGAAAACTCAATAATGCAATGCCACATATTGCCATAATCATAAATCACGATAATGGCCTCACACGACCAATGAAAATATTTAACACAAGCATCCACACACGTACCTTAAGGCTGTGATGACTCAGTCGGATCCTCCTCTGGAAGAGGAAACATGTGAGGATACCTAGACTTCATGTCCTCTTTAGCTTCCCAAGTCATTTCTTCCACATTTTTGTTTCTCCAAAGTACTTTCACTGAAGCTACGTCTTTAGTCCTCAATCTCCGAACCTGTCTATCTAGTACATCAATGGGAATTTCCTCATATGATAGCTGCTCTGTGACCTGAACATCGTTAACTGACATGACTCTAGAAGGATCTCCGATACATTTACGAAGCATAGACACATGAAAGACTGGATGTACAGACTCCAAGTCAGAAGGCAAGTCTAACTCTTATGCTACCTGGCCTACCTTGCGTATGATCTTATATGGTCCAATGTATCGAGGGCTAAGTTTTCCTTTCTTACCGAACCTCATTATGCCTTTCATCGGTGATACCTTTAGGAATACCTAATCGTCAACCTGAAACTCCAAGTCTCATCGTCGATTATCCGCATAAGACTTCTGACGGCTTTGAGCTGCTAATAGTCTTTCCTGTATAAGCTTAATCTTCTCGATTGCCTATTGTACCAACTCTGGTCCTACTAACTTAGTTTCCCCAACATCAAACCATCCTATAGGCAACCTACACTTCTGTCTGTAAAGAGGTTCGTATGGAGCCATCTGACTACAGGAATGATAGCTATTATTATACGCAAACTCAATAAACGGCAGATGATCATCCCAACTACCCTTGAAGTCCATCACAAAAGCCCGTAACATATCCTCAAGTGTCTGAATAGTACGCTCAGCATGTCCGTCTGTCTGGGGATGAAATGATGTACCAAGACTTAATTGAGTTCCCAATCCTTTTTGAAAGGACCTCCAAAACATAGCTATAAACTGAGCACCTCTATCCGAGATATTAGATATAGGTGCACCATGAAGTCATACTATCTCCTTAATATAAAGCCTTGCATAATCTTCTGCGGAATATGTAGTCCTAACGGGTAGAAAATGGGATGATTTTGTAAGTCTATCAACAATCACCCATATAGAATTGAACTTACACTGGGTAATAAGTAAGCCTATGACGAAATACATTTACTTCCCACTTCCAAGTTGGAATGTCTATAGCCTGCAATAATCTACCAGGTTTTTTATGCTCAATCTTAACCTGCTGATAGTTAGGGCACTGAGCAACAAACTCCGCTATATCCTTTTTCATTCTGTCCCACCAATATATTTCCCTTATATCATGATACATCTTTGTTGCTCCTGGATGGACAAAATAAAGAGAATAGTAAGTCTCTCCCATAACCTGCCGGCGCAGCCCTGTAACATTAGGGACACATAATCATCCTCGATATCTAAGGACCCCATCTCCTATAATCTCAAATGGTGTCTTCTCTTTCTGAGGGGTTGTATCCCTGTAATGAGCTAAAACAGGATCCTCGTACTGGCATTCCTTCACTTCAGTTACTAAAGTGGATGTTACCGTGTCCTGAATAGTAACTCTGGTATCACCTGAGTCCAGTAATCGAACTCCAAGACGAGCTAGCTGATAAATCTCATGGGCTATCCCCCTCTTCTCTGGCTGTAAATATGATAGGCTACCCATAAATCTACAGTTGAGGGCATCGGCTACTACATTCGCCTTCCCTGGATGGTATAAAATATCAACGTCATAGTCTTTTAGTAGCTCCAACCATCTCCTTTGACGTAAATTCAATTCCTTTTTCTTGAAGATATACTGAAGGCTCTTATGATCCGTATAGATATCAACATGAATTCCATACAAATATTGCCTCCACATCTTCATTGCATGAATCACCGCGGCTGACTCTAGATCATGGGACGGGTAATTCTTCTCGTGCTTTCTTAATTGTCTAGAAGCATAAGCTACAACCTTACCATGCTGCATCAGTACACAACCCAATCCAACGCCCGAAGCATCACAATAGATAGCATAACCATCGGTCCCCTTTTGGAGCGTTAGAACCGGTGTTGAAGTTAATCTGTCCTTTAATGCCTGGAAACTCCGTTTGCAAGCATCAGTCCATTGAAACTTAGCTCCCTTATCAGTCAACTTCGTCAATGGTGCTGAAAGGGAAGAAAATCCCTCTACAAATCTCCTATAATAACTTGCCAAGACGAGGAAGCTACGAATCTCCGTCGGTGTCGTAGGTCTAGGCCAAGTCTTTACTATCTCAATCTTTTGTGTATCAACGAGGATACCTTCACCTGAAATAATATGCCCAAGGAAAGCTACAGAATTCAACCAGAATTCACATTTAGAAAATTTTGCATACAACTTCCCTTTTTGTTGAACTTTGAGCACAGTACACAAATGATCTGCATGCTCAGTCTATGAACGAGAATACACCAATATATCATCAATAAATACAATCAGGAATAGATCTAGAAAGGGTCTGAACACTCGATTCATCAAGTCCATGAATATTGCTGGGGGATTAGTCAAACTGAACGACATAGTAAGAAACTCAAAGTGCCCATACCTGGTACTGAATGTTGTCTTCGAAATATCCTTCTCATTAACCCTTACCTGATGGTACCCGGACCTCAAGTCTATCTTCGAGAAACACTTGGCCCCTTGCAACTGATCAAATAAATCATCAATCCTCTTGAGTGGGTACTTATTCTTGATCCTCACCTAATTTAACTTTCTATAATCAATACATATCCGCAAGGAACCATCTCTCCTCCTCACAAATAACACAGGTGCTCCGCTCGGTGATGTACTAGGTCTAATAAAGCCTTTTTCAAGAAAGCCCCTTAGTTGTCCCTTCAACTCTCTCAGCTATGCTGGTGCCATTCTATAGGAAGGAATAGATATTGGCTGAGTATCTGGTAATATATCAATAGCAAACTCAATTTCTCGCTCTGGCGAAAGACCCGGAAGCTCATCGGGGAAAACATTGGGAAACGCATTAACTACAGGGATAGACTAAACAGTTGGCGACTCTACTTTCACATCTTGTACCCGAACTAAGTGATAAATATAGCTTTTTCTAATCATCTTTCCTGCCTTGAGATAGGAAATAAACCTACCTCTCGGCGATGCCGTATTATCTTTCCACTCCAAAACAGGCTCCCCTGGAAACTGGAATCGAACCATCTTTGCTCTATAATCAACGTTAGCATAACAAGAAGCCAACCAATCCATACCCATTATAACATCAAATTCTACCCAACCGAGCGCCACGTACCTTATCCTTATTTATTATCAAACTTATCACGGGCCATTACGGGCCACACACACATACACACACACACAAACACACACACACACACACACACATACACACACACACACACACACACACACACATATATATATATATATATATATATATATAAGTAACAATATTAGGACTTAACTCGCATAACTAATTCAAAACAAAGTTTATATAAATACATAGGGGCCGATAAGGCAGTAGACATGTCATACCCAGAACTATACACATGATATGGTCTGCAAAACCTCTAATAAAACATAACCATAATATATATAAGTCGGGACAGGGCTCCCTACGTCCTCATAAAACAAAATAACATATACAGAACCCTGACTTGGTAATACTCAAAGAAGAAGTTGAGCTCACCAACCAAAAGCTAATATCTGGAGGAAGCCTACAGTAGAGGGTCCTCGCCTCGTCCTATATGAGAGCCTCGATCAAACATACTTTGAAGCGGAATCTTCATATCCTTATCGGCTACCTTCCTCCTCTTGGCCCGAATACTATCCTCCTCCTTTTAATATACAATAACATACACAGACGAACATTGATTGACGGACTCCCAAGACTGTGGACAATCTAGAACCTCAGAAAAGCTGGTGTCTATAAATACCCTGACATAGTTTAGAGCCTGAGGGAAACATGGTTGTGCCAATCCGTGCACCACTCCCCTTATACCCTGATCAACGGCCCATGATAATGAAACTAAGGGCCTTGGTGAGGTCAGAACTCCTCTCACCCCATCTGCTATAGGCGAAATCAAAACTACTCGAATGGATGACTCAAATGGATCCTCGAAAGGATCCTGCTCTATAGAACACATGATCTCCGATGGGTGTGACTCCATAGTATAGCTTATATCTCCTTTTAACACTTTCATAACCTTCTGACCCATGCTAGCGACTGGCGCCTATCGTCTAGTAGTAATAGGCATCACTAAGAACATAAATAAGGTAAAGACTAGGAGTGAATACTTACAACTAAGTTCTATCGCACAATCTAGATTAGAAAGAAAAGTAACCATCCTAAATATCATGTAGCCTCATGTCTATAAGTGTGGTGCACACACACCCATAAACAAGACTCAACTAGACATGATATGTAGAAAACCCTAGGACAGAACTGCTCTGATACCACTTTTGTCACGACCCAAACCGATGGGCCATGACGAGTGCCCGAGTCCTACCCGTCGAACACCCTTGAGCATGCATCTAAGATATAAAAATGAATTAAGTATAGGTCATGAATATCATATGTCAATAAACTGCTGAATTACGTGAATAACATACATGAGGAAATCATGTCCAAACGACATATATACATGCGGAATACGGTAGGGCAAGCCGACAAGGCTGCTATAGACAACTATACATGACTGTCTACAGACCTCTAATGGAGTGTACAACTGTATAAAGGACAGGACTAGGCCCGTCGTACTTGTATCTACATACCAAAAACAACGTACCAAAACTAGTAACAGCTCCGGATCAAGGGGAGCACACCAACTTTCGCTAATCAAAGATCCTAAAAGGAGGGACCGTCAGTATGTGTACCTGCACCCGCGGGCATGAAATGCAGCATCCCCAAGCAAAAAGGACGTCAGTACGAATAATGTACCTAGTATGTAAGGCATGAAAATCAGTACATAAAAGAAATAGAAGAAACATGGAGTAAAGGAATCCACTTGTAAGTCTAAATAACTTTGTGAATCCTAAAATATCTATAAGTTCATGCATGTGCGTATAAATATCGTATCATGAATAGGTATATGTGTACATAATATCATCAAGCCTCTGAGGGCATCCCGTCATATCATCTCGGCCTCTGTGGGTGAAATCATCAACATATACCAACTGATCAGGTAGTGGTGCGCATATAACGTCGTAACCTTTTCCCATATCCCATATACATATAATATATGTGTATATAATGTCATCTGGTCATAGGTCAATGTACATGTATAAATGAATGAAATGCATAAGAAGTAAGTTAATAACATTTCTCGGAACGTCGTAAAATCAATATGTCTTTGGATAAACTTTATCAATTACGCATTTTTCTGAGACCCTTGAACAGAAGATATAAGGCAAAAGGCCTAACAGCCCCCTAAACTTGCATCAGATTTTAAAGCCGGTACATGAACTTTCGTCGCTCCTATTTTAACACCATTACTTAATGACTTGATTACTATTAAACACATCTGATCGTGCGTGTTGTTCAATTGCTACTGATGTGGACAAAATTTAGTACTTTCTACTGCCACATCTTTCACTCATTCATAGTTTTTTGACACTTGTAAATTGTGGTCCTACTAAATTTCTCCGTTCATTACTTTGTGACGTGTATTTTGCAGGTCCCTCTTTTATAAACTAATTTATTAATTTAGGCCATTTTGCTATTTATTTTTCTTCTCTTCTGGTTCATAGTAAACACCAACTCTGCTCCACCGTGAACCACCACACCACCTCAAACCACCAGTCTCATCACAATCTCATGACCGAGAAAATCCCTCCTCACTCAAATAAACCACCTGGCCACCCATAAATCATAATAGACAAACAAAAATACTCCTATGTAATTTTATTCCAGCAATGCACCACCACCACCATAATCATGCTATTAACACAACGCCACTAACTAAAAAGAAAAATCATATGCTAGTCACCGCCTTCTTCGAAAATACCAGATCCTTTCTCATCTATGATTTTTTTTAATTTTCTTCAAAAGTATCTCACCAGTTCTTCTAGATATTTTATCAATATTCCCCTGCTTGAAAATCCATAAATAAAAATTAAAGTCCATGTTATTCAGCTCTTAACCTCGTAAATTACAGAAAAATAGAGATGTACAACAAGTCTTTAACATAGAAATGGTTGGTTGATTCAAAATTATAATTCAATATCGCAAATTTGACCGCATCCTTGCCATCAGACCCACCCACTGCAAATCTAAACATCTTAAGAAGTTGAAATAGGAAACGGGAAAAAGGGGTGGGGGAAAAGAAAAAGAATAGAGGAGGGTGGGAATCGGGAAGAAAGGGGTAAGCATTGGGGATTTTTTTTTAATTTTGTTTTTTTGTCCTTTAATATTTGTTTTCTGAATTTAGTACTTTTTTAATTAAAGTAAGTTTATTCACGCATTCTATCAGCGTGATTAACAGATACCTTGACCACATCAGCTGGGTCTTTGCCACATAACCATGGTCAACAGTCAAACGGATTTATTATTATGCAAATGAACAAGTAGAGGTATCTAAACCGGGTTGACAAATGAGTGCAAGTTTAAGTGGCCTGGAGGCTATTTTTCCAAGATATAATAATAATACATATGAGAATTCAAGAACATAGGCACCCCTAGTGCTTCTATGAATAGAGGTATTTTATGAAATTTTTGCGTTTGCCCATTTCGTTTGTATCGTATGAATCATGTCAAAAGGAAAGAAGGGATAGCCTTAACATACCTAAGACGATTCTCTTGACAATCCCTCTAACACCCATCAATCGCGACAAAACACGTAATGGTGAGATCGAAGTAGGGAAAAATCCGTATGGTATTCTTGAGAAAGATTATACCGGGCTCCCTTAGAATTACAAATCCCGTTGCTATTATGTAATCTAATCTCGTATGAATTTTGTTGTGGAAGATCCGTTACTTTGTAGATTGGATATAAGCATCTCTCTATGTGAATTTGAGAGGTCTTTTACCTTAGTAGGTGTGGGCCCCACTTAGGTGATGATTTAACCAAAAAATTCTCTAAATGTTCCACCTTGTTATGTGAGTAAAGAGTCACTAATTTGGGCTTTGATCCATATGTAGCTTGCTGCCACATTGGGGGGGGGNTCTAATTAATTAGTTAATCTCCCACTAAAAATTAATAATTATCCAATTATACACATAATCAAGAATTATCTCAAATTACTTAAAATACTACTCACTTTTAACATACTTTATACACCTTACTATCATGGTCATGTGGTACCTTGTATGACTCTAGTCCATAAATGTCGGGTATTATAGCTCAGACCGTCTTTTATCCCAAATTGACAACCGTCAATGAAACACATTTTTTTTGATTCGTTTACCCTCTAACCTTCACGGCACAGGAACAAACTTCTCCAAGAAGAGAATGGAGAACTCGTGCCACGTAAGTGGTGCAGCACCGACTGGCCTGCTCAACTCATAGGCCTCCCACCCTCTGAAGGCTACCACAAACAACTGAAAAGTAGTAAATAAGACTCCACTAGTCTCCAGAATACCCGCAATGTGAAGAATCCGCTGGCACCGATCTAAGAAGTCTTGAGCATTCTCTGACTCAGACCCACTGAATGATGGAGGCTTGAGCCTCCCAAACCTCTCTAGCCTCTTCTGCACCTCATCACTCATAGGGGGACCCACCTGGGTCTGAGTAACTACAATCGGCTGGGCTGGTTGTATCCCCAATGTATGAAGTCCTTGCACCACCTGCTTTGGAGTACGGGCGGCGAGAGTCTGAGCACCTCCCCCGGCCTGAGAAGTGGCTGGTGCGACCGAAACTAAAACCGCCTGAGCAAGGATAATGCATATAGTCAATATCTGGGCCAGAGCCTCCTGAAGGTTTGAAATCAAAATGGGCACAACTGGTGCCAGAGCTGGTCCTACTGGCTCAAGCCCATCTGGGATCTACTCCTGAGCTAGAGCGAGTGGTGGGTCTACAAGTACTGCTCTAGTTGTTGTACGAGCTGCACCTCGGCCTCTATCGCGGACCTAGCCTCTCGTGGTCCTAGCTGGTGGTACCAGTGGCTGTATGCATGATCCGGTAGCACGTTTTCTCACCATCTATAAGAGAATAAAATAGCAGAAGTTTAGCTTAGGGAATCAATGAATCTGCATGACAAGAATACAAGAAAGTGAAGTTTTTCTAAAGGTTCGGTAGCCTCTTGAAGATAAGTACAAATATCTCCATACCGATCCACAAGACTCTACTAAACCTGCTTATGACTCGTAACCTATGAACCTAGGGCTCTGATACCAACTTGTCACGATCCAACATCCCAACCCGTCGTGATGGCGCCTATTACACCCTATTTTGCACTAGTCAAAATAAGACTCAACTTGTGGTTTCCCTGTTGTTGATGAAAGAGAGTCGCCACCTAATATTTAAAGGTATACTAGGGTACCTATTTAATTACTAAGTCATATTGTTTATTAGTCTACTAACCGGTGAGATTATGGGTAAGGGTTCTTGTTCTTCTAAGGGGAAGATTTTAGGCACCCCTTAAAATCTACCTGAGGTAGCTCCATAGGACTTAGACTAAGTTTGAAATCAATCATTTATATTATGCTTTGATTAGTATTAGAGAGTACTGCTTACTGTATACCTAAGGGGAGAGTATGATATTAATAAAAGGAATGTGAGACCCTAAAGGGGTGCGAATTTATGAAGATATATTGAAAGAGTTTTGAAATAGGTATGCAAGTGGTCTAGATTTTACAAGTTTGTAAAAGAGATTAAGTTATAAAAATACTTGATTTGGGAGATGGTTGTTTATGTAATTCTAAAAGGGTGTTTGTAAGAAAGTGAGCCTAAAATTTACCTTAGATTATGAGGATTTTAAAGAAAAGATTATTTGCTGAAAATCCCTTAAGGCGATAGTTCTTGAAGTTATGATTTCCCCTTTTGAACATGAAGCTGAGATCTGATTTCCCTTTTTTTTTAAATAGAGCTGTTGTTTTGCTATGTTCTAGGTTTTAAAATCTTTTAAGGAAAAGAAAGGTGAGCGAAAACATAGTTATGGTATGAATAGATTACAATCCACGAAATGAGGGCCTACTACTAACTAATTCCCTTTTTTAATCCTACATTGTTTAAGGCTTGCCTAAGTTTATATGATATTAAAGCATAAAGAATAAAATATGATCTAATATATGAGTGTTATATACATGAGATATAAAACAACAGCAAAAACATAACAAATGCAACCAACAGTAAACTAAACTAGCGAAAGCAGTAAACTGAATTAACGAGACAGTAGATAAATGAATTGATGGAAAGATGACTTGACTCTGGTGATTGGGCCTCAAGAAGGTAGGCCCAACAGTAAAGAGATGAGAATACAACTGATTTTGGGCTCCTCGATGAAATGCAACAAGTCTGGAATTGGGCCTGAGTTCATCAGGAACTCAGCGGCCCAAGCAAATGTACATGTCCAAAAGAGGAAGAAAGTCATTCGATATATATTCAATATTTTCAACATACTCTAATAATATATCACATTTTGATGCACATGACAGGTACAAAAACAGATAATTGAAACATGATTATGATTAATGTTGTGGGAAAATTATATATCAA
>AWOL01S0116864.1:0-21895 GCA_000715115.1 Nicotiana otophora
CCTGGGAGGACGAGGAAGAAATGAAAATAAAATACCCTCATTTGTTTGTGTAAACAAATAGTTGTGTTTATGGGAATGTTAGAAGTTTAATTACTATGGGTTATGTTAAACCTGTATAGTTTATGCTAAAAGCATCTTTTGGTAATATAATGCCTATGATGTTATGGTTGGTGTTGTTTTCATGCTATGATATGTCTTTGTGTTATGAATATGTTGTTAGGACTGGTTTTGGGGGCTCTCTAATAGGTGGTTAGACCCAAATACAGGGAAGACTCTGCCGAAATGTTTGAAAATTTGGGGAGTTAGTCAAATTTGGAACTTCTGGTGTGTAAATGAAGAGTTGGGTCAATTAGGGTGTCTATGGTGGACTCTAGCCCTCATTCGAGGACAAATGATCTTAAACGGAGGAGGATGTACGGCCCCGTAAAATTTTGCCAAGAATATGAGGTTTTATGGTGCCAAGGTAGGCTAATGTATTTGGAAGGTTGTAAATAATTTTCGTGGCAAGCTTGGGTTGTGAAATGCATTGTGGAATTGGTGGAAACTTTGCAGAAAAATGGCAATTATGCGGTCTATTTTGCGGCCGCAAATCTATTCCGCTGACTGCAGTACCATCGTAGATTGGATCAGGAGCAACTTAATTTTGAGGGTCTTTTAGCGGGCCAATGTGTGACTGCGGAATCGATCTGCGGAACGCAAAATCGGTAGCATATTTGATCAGCCTAGTTTTTGAGAATCAATGCGCGGTTCCAGACCGCATACCTATTTTGTGGTCCCATCTGTAATCGCAGTCTCGGCTCAGAGGTTGAATTTATAAGAAATCTTTACCCGACCCTGTTTAAATAAAAAGGCATTGGGCGTTATTTTAGAAGGATTCAGCTGTTGTTTTAGAGAGAGAGAGAGAGAGAGAGAGAGGAGCTCCTACTACCTACTCATCAAATTTGAATGTGAGGAGTGGGAGGTATGATTCTAGAGTTGGGAGTTGGTCATTTGTGCATGCATGTGCCGATGAAGGTGGCGTGGAGGTTTTTGAACTAATATAGATGAATTATTGAGTTGGGGAATTGGTTGTGGGCGAAGGGTTTCCATTATAGAACCTTGTAGTCGCCTTCGCACGTTTGATATTTGATGAAATTCCTAAATCAGCTAAACCTATGGGAGCCTTCCTAATTATTGTTCAATTTGGTTATGTTTCTATATATTGAAGTTTCTAAGAGTAGGGGAACGTTGTAGTAATTCTAAGAAAAGCTCCATCAAGGTATGTTGGCTAAACCCCTTCTACAGAATCGGAATCCATGAGTTCCTTGTAAATTCCAAATGCGGCTTGTTCAAGACCTATTCTTATTGTTCCGAATTGCCTCTAACAATTAATTTATCCGGATGCTTATATACTCAAGTCATGTTCCAATTTCCCTCTCATGTTGCTCTCCATTGGGAAAATATTCCAAATATGGTTATTGTATCTAATACTTGTGAATTGAATTCATGTTTCAATTGCAAATCATTATGCTCTCTTTTGGGAAGAAAATTCAATGTGTAAGACTCTTATTACTCATGTATTTAAAGCCATTATTTCCAAATGTTCTTTATGTTGATGACTTATGATGATCCTTGAAAGTGATGGAATGATAATATGAATTATGAAATGCGGTCATCGTGCCAAGAATAAAGAATATCATGTATGGCCAAGAGTGACAATGGAACGAAAAGGGTTATAAAAATTCTATGAGATGCATACTTTTCTTTTATATATAAACTATTTTGGGAATATCATTAGATCACCGAAGAAGGCTGGGTTATAAATTTCCAAGCCCGAAACTACTTATGCCGATGTAGGATTTGATTGAGGGGTGAGTCCCCATTATGTTATATTGAGATTATTCCCCTTGATTGGGATGAGTTTATAGATAGTAAGGACCATGTCAACCCACACGACATTGTGGTGATACGGCCTAGTCGATTGGAAGGAGATCGGATGCCATGTCCCACAGATGATGGTATTGTGTTTCTATGTTCACCCGCATACATTGGGGTGAGACGACTGAGCCGATCGGATGGAGATCGGACTCCATGCCATGTGCATGGTGGTGTGTCGGTACTAAGGATCTCCCAACCTAAAATGAAAATGTTTACTTGAAGTTTTTTTAACTTGCCATTTAAATATGCTTGACTTGCTTATTGCTTCTACATTTCTCTCCATTTATGTGGATTCCATTCCATGAGAGGCTATTTAGGTTTACATACTAGTACTATTACATATGTACTAGCATCCTTTTTTGGTCGGGGGCACCGTATCTTTAATGGATGCAAGTGGTTCCTCAGCAGGAGGCACTGATCGTTGATAGCATCATACCCTATTCTCAGCTGACTTGGTGATCCCTAATCTATATTGGGGCCTTGTGTCATTTTGATTCTCTTGTACATTACTTTTGAGGAATAGCCGGGGCCTTGTCACCGGCACTTTCTATAACCACTCGACCGGTCGTTTTAAGAATTGTAGCCCTGTTCCCCCATTTATTGCTTATTCTATGCTCATTTGTTGTTATATGACTTGACGGGGTAGTTTGTTTGGTTCCGAAAATGTTTCGTAATGAATTGGGACACTTAGTCCCAAAGTTGGAAGCCTAAGTTGGAAGAGTTGACTGGATATTGACTTATGTGTAAATAATTCTGGAATGGAGTTTTGATGATTCTGATAGCTTTGTATGGTGATTTTGGACTTAGGAGTGTGTCCGGATATTGATTTGGAGGTTAGTAGGTGATTTTGGTCTTAAATTGGCGAATGTTGGAAACATTGAAGTTTGGAGAGTTTAGAGGTTTGACCGAGAGTTGACTTTGTGGTTACCGGGCTCAGATTTTGGTTCCAGAAGTTGAAAAAGGTCCGTTGTTCCATTCACGACTTGTGTGCAAAATGTGAGGTCAATCGGAGTTTGTTTGATAGGTTTCGGTATCGATTGTAAAAGTTGAAAATTCATTAGTTTCATTAGGCTTGAATTGGGGAGCAATTCATCTTTTTGATATTGTTTGATGTGAATTGAGGCCTCGACTAAGTTCGTATCATGTTTTAGGACTTGTTGGTATGTTTGGATGGGGTCCCGTGGACCTCGGGTGTGATTCGGATTGGAATCGGAGTGAATTTTGGACTTGTGTTATTGCTGATGTATCAGGTCTGGTTTCCTTATCCGTGATCGTGTGAGAAGGTTCGCGATCGTGAAGGCTTGTTTGGGCAACTAGGGAAAATGTTCTATGCGTTCAAGGGAGTTGGTCCGCGATCACGGAAATTTGGTCAGTGGTACTACGCGAACGCGAAGGTTGTACCGCGTTCGCGAAGAAGGAAGTAGGGGTGGCATGAAGCCACGCATTTGTTCTTCGCGATCGCGTGAGGAGATGTGCGATCGCGTAGCTTTGAGTTCCTATGCATCATGTTTGCGGCTGGATTTTCGCGTTCGCAAAGGTCATCTGTGAGAGCAGCATTCTTTTGTTCTTCGCGATCACGAGGGACTTTCTGCGATCGCGAAGAGGAATCACTGGGCAGCAGTGTTAAATATCAAAATCGAGCGTTTAAACCCATTTTTCATATTTTGAGCTAGAGACCTCGGATTTGGGAGATTCTTGAAGGGATTTTCAAGGAGTTGATTGGGGTAAGTGATTCTAACTCGGATTTGGTTGTTATATATGAATCTATCATTATTTTTACCATTTAATTAGTGTTTTGGGTTGGAAAAATTGGGGAAAATTTGTGAAACTTCATAGTCTATAATTTGGGGACTTGAAGGTCAAGTTGAGAACGGAATTGAGTAATTTTGGTATAGTTGGACTCGTTGTTGAATGGGTGTTTAAATGTTGTTAATTTTGTCAGATTTCGAGACGTGGGCCGCAGGTTGCCTTTTTGGGTTGACCTTTTTACTTTTGTTAAAGACCTTAGCTTTATCGTATGGAATCGATTCATATAGCTTGTATTGATTGTATTAAGTTGTTTGTTGCTAGATTCGAGTCGTTCGGAGGCCGATTCATGAGGTGAGGGCTTATTGGAGTAGGGATTTGTGCGGTTTGAGGTAAGTAACACTTCTAAACTTGATACTGACGGTATAAATCCCCGAACTACGTGTTATGTGGTTGGTTTTGAGGTGACGCACATGCTACGTGACGGGCGTGTGGGCGTGCACCGTCGTAATAGTGACTCGGTTGATTTTGTTGAACCGTATAGATACCTAATCTAATTATTATTCATGTATTCTCCATGTCTTAGAGATATTGAGTTGTGATTCATGTTAGAAATCATATTTAGGCTATATGTTGGTACTTTTGGGACCCACATAGGTCGTTTTGTTGTTGAGTTATTTGCTTAAATTGTAGTTATGTACTCGATCGCATTCATCATTTGCATATCATATCTCAGTCTCGGTTATCATTATTATTACATCATGTATCACTGTTTTGTGCTGATTGGCATGAGTTTTGTGAGACCGAGAGACTTGAGAGATTAATGACTGAGTGAGGCCGAGGGCCTGATTGTGAGTAATATTTATGAAATCGGGTTGCACATCGCAGCATGCCATGATTGGCTTATATTAGCGCTTGGACAGGATCTGCTCCTCTGGAGTCGGACATACCAGCTGTGAGTGCAGGTACCGATGATTGCGAATGTCGAGTGATTAAGAATTCTGAGTGATTGATAGTGCTGAGTGATTGACAGTGCTGAGTGATTGGGAGTGCCGAGTGATTGAGCGTGCTGAGTGAGGATTAATACTCCGAGAGTATGAGTATATGACTTTATCACTGTGTTGCATTACAGTTTACATGCCTACTTGACATTTAGATATCGAGATGAGACATTCCTCATATTAGTCATTCTTGGCATATTCTATCTGTGTTGTGCTCAGACTGTTAAAAACTAGAAACATGTCTACATTTCTGTACTGTCTACAAACTACTTATTGGATTTCTCTCTGAGTTATTACTGCTATTATCTGGATTTGCATTGTACCTATCTGAGCTTGTCACTGCTTTCAACCCAAGGTTAGTTCGTTTACTTATTGAGTACATTGGGTCGGTTGTACTCATACTACACTCTGCACTTCGTGTGCAGATCTAGGTACTTCTAGGCACGGGGTTGCTAGATTTGGAGCTTCATCTGCTTGGAGACTTTTGAGGTAGTTGCTTTGGCGTCCGCAGACCTCGACTCTCCTTCTTTTCAATTATTTAGCACTTTTCTATCTTTCTAGATAGTTGTATTAGCAGTTTGGCTATGTTGACATTTTAGTAGCTTATGTACTCAGTGACACCCGGATTTTGGGAATTTTGTACTGAGTTGCGGTATTTCTTATCGGTTATTTATGAGAATTTCACTTTTAAACTTATTTCATCATGTTTTCAAATTCAAAAGCGTAGTTATTTATGATTGTCGGCTTGTCTAGTTTTGTGATAGGTGTCATCACGACATGTTGAGTTTTGGGTCGTGACTAGTTGGTATCAGGGCCTAGCTTACATAGGACTAACGAGTCATGAGCAGGTTTAGTTGAGTCTTGTGGATCGGTACGGAGACGTCTGTACTAATCTTCAAGAGGCTACCGAACCATTAGGAAAAACTTCACTTTCTTGTATTCTTGTATTGCGGATTTGTTGATTCCGGAAACTACACTTCTATTATTTTATTCTTTCATAGATGGTGAGGACACGTGCTACCGGATTGGGCGGACGGCCACCAGTACCACCAGTTAGGGCCACGGGAGGTCGGGGCCGCAGTAGAGGCTGAGGTGTAGCTCGTACAGCAGCCAGAGCAGCACCCGTGGAGCCAGCAATTGCTCCCGCTCAGGAGCAGATCCCATATGTGGTTGAGCCGGTGGGACCAGCTCAGGCACCAGTTGTCCCCATTGTGATTCCAGGCCTTCAGGAGGTTTTGGCCTAGATACTGTCTGTATGCACTAGCCTTGCTCAGGCGGTTTCAGTTCAGGTCGCACTAGCCACTTCTCATGCCGGGGGAGTGATGGTAGGCTATAATCTCATGTTTTAGTTTCTTATCGCACTCTAATTTACTACACTTTAATTGAGTTGGAGCTTTAATCGCTAGTGTTTTGCACTAATTATGTGTTTTATACCTTGTAGGAGTGATTTCGATCTATGTAGATGTTATGGAATGAATTCAAGCTAGTCGGGAGCTTTTAAGTCTGAGTAAAAGCCCAAGGATTAAGTTGGGATCATGTTCGGGGATCAACGGATGATAGTAGAACGAAACGAAGAATTAAGCAGGCATATTGCATAGTGTCCAGTAAAATGCACATAACCTTTCGCGCATAAATCCGTTTAGGCTCTACAATATATCATTAGAAATCTATTTAAAAGGGCTACAACTTTAGTGTTTTACATTTTCCCAAATTCCTAACAGAACGCCACCCACGTGAGCAGCCGCGCACTGCGCGTGCATTGGGTGCGCATATGAGGCGGAATAGGGTGAAAAGTGCGCAGTCAAGTGCGCGAGCACACTTCCAGGTGCGCGGTCGCGCATGGCTAACTCCGAACAAGTGTCCTATTTCGCGTAGGAGAAGGTGTATTTGTTTGGTCCCGACCCTACTTGGTATATATACATGAAAAAACGGTAGTTTGAGAACTTTGGACATAATTTAGACCTAAGGAAGCTAAGGAGAAGAGGGAAAAGCAAGAGCACAAGGATTTCACCATTCATCCTCACTCAAGACAAGGGTTTGGATGTTTTATGTTTTTCTTTGACTTAAACTTAATTGTGATAAATTTCTCCATATCCATGGAGTAATTCTTCCTTAGGGATTGATGGATTTGGTGTTTTGAGAATTGTTTGTGGATATTAACTCTAGTTTTTATGTATTGAATCATTTTGGGTATTTTTATTGTTGCATATATATTCATATGTCTATGTAATCGAAAGAGGCATAATTTGTGATGTTTTGCATTATCTTATTGGTTGAATTCATTGATTCTTATTAGTAATAGAAAGAGGCTAGTTGAATTAATGTTTAGACCTAGTTAGGAGGATAATCGAAAGAGGTTCTCCTAAGGATCAATCCACTACAAATTTTTGCATATCTTTACCAAGCTTAACTTAGCTCATATCGTAAGGTTGAGACTTAATCGAGAGAGGAGTTTCTACTGAATGTTTGAACATAATAGAGTGAATTCGAGAGACTCACTTGAACCATAGAAGTGAAGTAACTAGAGTTAATTTCCAAACAAGTATCTTACACCAATCCAATCAACCCCTATTTTCTCCCTTTGATATCTTCTTGCTTACTCTTGTTGCGATTGTCATTAGCCAATAGTTTAGACTTCTAGTAAATTTTAGTTTTAAATCATACAACTCTAAATTGTTGATCATCTTGGATAGCAATTAAAACTATAAGCTACGAAAACACTGTTTAAATCCAACCACTGCGGATACGATATTTTCTATACTATATTCGACTAGCGAGCATAATTTTGTGTTATGTTTTTAGCTCATCAGGTAGGTGCTCAGACTCCCGCCGCCCGTACTCCAGAGAAGGTGGTTCAGGGACTTCATACAGCAAGGTTACTACTAGCCCATCCAGTTGCAGTTGCTCAGGCCCAGGTGGGTCTACCGATGAGTGGCGAGGAGCAGAAGAGGCTAGAGCGGTTTGGGAGGCTCAGGCCTCATCATTCAGTGGGGCTGAGTCAGAGAACGCCCGGACTTCTTGTACAGGTGCCAGTGGATTCTTTGCATGGCGGGTATTCTGGAGACTAGTGGAGTCTCATTTACTACTTTTCAGTTATCGGGGGCAGCCTTCAGATGCTGAGAGGCCTATGAGTTGAGCAGGTCAGCCGGTGATGCACCACTTACGTGGCATGAGTTCTACGTTCTCTTCTTGGAGAAGTTTGTTCCACACACCCTCATGGAGGAGTTGCGTAGGCAGTTTGAGCGGCTACGCCAGGAGGGTATGTTTGTGACCCAGTATGAGATGCGATTTTCAGAGTTGGCTCCTCACGCGATCTGGTTGGTTCCCACAGAGAGGAAGAGGATTAGGAGGTTCATTAATGGCCTCAACTATGGGCTGCGCTTTATCATGACTCGGGAGATTACATCAGGTGCTAGGCTCGATGAGGTGGTTGATATTGCTAGGCGGCTAGAGCAGGTCCGTAGTCAGGAGCATGAGGAGAGGTAAGCCAAGAGGCCTCGTGGTTTGGGTGAGTTTCAGTGGTGGGTGGTGTTTCTTCTGGAGGGAAGTCCCACCACAGTAGGGGTTGTCCTTATAGGCCCTCTCAGATGACTCGTCTGGTTCATCATGGTGCATCATCTAACCATGGTTTATACAGTGCTCGTTTGGGTAAGTCATCGCAGTGCCCTCCAACTCAGAGTTTATCTTGTTCTCCATCAGTTTAGGGTTCATCTATACTAGGTCCTTCTAGTAGCTATTTAGGCTCTCGAGGTTCGATTCAGTCTCCACAACCATCGATGAGTTGCTTTGAGTAAAGGGAGATTGAACATGTGTGGAGGCAATGTCCCCGAAGTTTTGGAGGTCCAGTTCAGTAGAGGGGTCAGGTTATGACTTCTGCACCAGTTACTTCACCACCAGCTCAGCCAGCTCGGGGTGGGGCTCAGGCAGCTAGAGGTCGCCCTAGAGGGGGAGGCCGATCAGGTGACAGTCAGGCTCAATGCTATGCTTTCCCTGCCAGGCCAGAGGCCATTGCTTCAAACGCAGTGATCACAGGTATTGTCTCAGTATGCCATAGGTATGCTTCCATATTATTTGACCCTATTTATAGTTATTCATATGTATCATCATATTTTGCCCGTTATTTGGATATGCCCAGTGAGTCCTTAGTTTCGCCTGTGCATGTATCTACGCCGGTAGGCGATTCTATTGTTGTGGACCGTGTGTATTGATCGTCTGTGGTGACTATTGGGGGATTTAAGACTAGATTTGATCCCTTATTGCTTAGCATGGTCGACTTTGATGTGATTTTGGGCATGAATCTGTTGTCCCCGTGTCATGCTATTATGGATTGTCATGCTAAGACCGTGACGTAGGCGATGCCGGGGTTACCTAAGATCGAGTGGAGAGGTTCTCTGGACTATGTTCCCAGTAGGGTGATTTCATATCTGAATGCCCAACGGATTGTTGGGAAGGGGTGTTTGTCATATTTGGCCTTTGTGAAGGATATTAGTGTTGATACTCCTACCATTGATTATGTGCCGATAGTGCGAGACATTCCGTATGTGTTTCCTGTAGACCTGCCGGGCATGCCACCAGACAGGGACATTGATTTAGGTATTGACTTGGTGTCAGGCACTCAGCCCATTTCTATCCCTCTATATCGTATGCCACCAGCAAAGTTGAGAGAATTGAAAGAGCAGCTTCAGGAGCTTCTTGATAAGGGGTTCATTAGGACTAGTGTATCACCTTAGGGTGCACCGGAGTTTTCCCGGCTTGGCCAGATATTATCGTCGCTTCGTGGAGGGTTTCTCGTCCATTTTAGCGCCTTTGACCAGGTTGACCCAGAAAGGTGCTCCATTTAGGTAGTCAGATGAGTGTGAAGAGAGCTTTCAGAAGCTCAAGACTTCCTTGACCACAGCTCCAGTTCTAGTTTTGCCTTCAGCATCGGATTCTTATACAGTGTATTGTAATGCTTCTCGGATTGGTATTGGGTGTGTCTTGATGCAGGAGGGTAGAGTGATTGCTTATGATTCACGCCAGTTGAAGCCTTATGAGAAGAATTACCACGTTCATGATTTGGAGTTGGAAGCCATCGTCCATGCATTGAAGATTTGGAGTCATTATCTCTACGGCATGTCATGTAAGGTATTTATGGATCATCAGAGTCTTCAGCACTTGTTCAAGCAAAAGGATCTAAATTTGAGGTAGCCGAGATGGTTGGATCTGCTAAAGGACTATGATATTATCATTTTGTATCATCCCAGGAAGACCAATGTGGTGGCCGATGCCTTGAGTAGGAAGGCGGTGAGTATGGGTAGCCTTGTATTTATTCCTGTTAGAGAAAGAATACTTGTGTCAGATGTTCAAGCCTTGGCCAATCAGTTCGTGAGGTTAGATGTTTTGGAGCCTAGTTGGGTTCTAGCTTGCGTGGTTTCTCGATCTTCCTTATATGATCGCATCAGATAGCTTCACTAATGACGACCCCCGTTTGCTTGTCCTTAAGGATATGGTTCAGCACGGTGATGCCAAGGAGGTTTCTATTGGGGATGATAGGGTGTTGCGGATGCAGGGTCAGATTTATGTGCCCAATGTGGATGGGCTACATGAGTTAATTCTTGAGGAGGCCCACAGTTCGCGGTATTCCATTCATCCGAGTGCCGCAAAGATGTACCGGCACTTGAGGCAGCACTATCGGTAGAAGAGGATTAAGATAGACATAGTGGAGTTTGTAGCTCGGTGCTTTAATTGTCAGCAAGTGAAGTACGAGCATCAGAGGCCGTGCATTTTGCTTCAGAGGCTTGAGATTCCGGAGTGGAAATGGGAGCGTATCACCATGGAGTTTGTAGTTGGGCTCCCACGGACTTTGAAGAAGTTCGATGCTATTTGGTTAATTATGGATCAGTTGACTAAGTCCGCACATTTCATTCCAGTTGGGACTACCTATTCTTCAGAGCTGTTGGTTGAAATCTATATCCGCGAGATTGTTCGCCTTCACAGTGTGCTAGTGTCCATTATTGCAGTTTTGGAGAGCAGTGCAGCGAGCGTTAGGCATAGGGGTTGAGCTGAGTACAGCATTCCACCCTCAGACGGACAGACAGTCCGAGCGCACCATTCAAATACTGAAGGATATGCTACGTGCTTGTGTCATGGAATTTGGGGGTGCTTGGGATCAGTTTCTACCGCTTGAAGAGGTTGTCTACAATACTAGCTACCAATCGAGTATTCAGATGGCTCCGTATGAGGCCTTGTATGGGAGGCGGTGTCGGCCTCCGGTTGGTTGGTTTGTGTCACGACCCAAACCGATGGGCCACGACGGGTACCCGGTACCTTACTCAATCGAGTACCAACGTAACATATCTTTTTTATTACATCATCATAGGTAAGTGGGCCAGAAGGGGTGTTATGAGATAAACAGAGTAAACATGAGGGAATACCCGACATAGAACGACCCAACCAAATATAGAAACTCATACCTGTGACATACGAGCCTATAAGGCCAATGTGATCCATTATATACTTAAAACATAGGACGACAAGGCCATACAAGTATCTGTATACATGACATCTATCTTCAAGCCTCTAAGAGTATATACTTATAATAAAGGTAGGGATAGCCCGACAGGGCCCCGCCATACCAAACAATACACGTCCAAATCATACTGACCAAATAAGCAACTACGGAGCAAATAGAGTGTACCAACATCTTCCGCTGAGTTGATAGCCTACTTGGAGGACTCTTGACCTGTCTATCGGGACCTGCGGACATGAAACGCAGCGTCCCCAGGCAAAAGGGATGTCAGTACAATAATGTACCAAGTATGTAAGGAATAAAAATCAGTAAATAATAGACATAAGAGAAACATGGAGTAAAAGACTCAACATGTATGTCTGAATAGCTCTGTGAATCATTTAATATTATAATGTCATGCATATGCGTATAAATGTCATACCATGCATAGGTATAGGTGTTCATAACATCATCAAGCCTCTAAGGGCATCCCATCATATCATCTCGGCCACTGTGGGCAAAATCATCAACGTATACCAACTGATCAGGTGGTGGTGCGTATATAACGATGTAACATTTTTCCATATCCCATATACATATAATGTATGCGTATATAACGCCATCTGGTCATGGGTCAATGTACATGTATAAATGAATGAAGTGTATATGAAATACGTCAATAAAATCTCTCGGAACGTCATAGGACAATTATGCCTCTGATTAATGTCATAAAATAAACTTATCAACTTACATATTTTCTGAGACCCATGAACAGATGATAGAATAATAAGACATATGGGGAATCAATAATATAGACACTCCTAGTATTTCTATGAATAGAGTTATTTATGAAAGTTGCGTATTTTGCTCGTTTCATTTGTATCATTTGGATCATGCCAAAAGAAAGAAGGTATAGCCTTAACATACCTGAGTCGATTCTCTTGACAATCCCTCTAACACATGACAATCGCGACAAAACACGTGACGGCAAGATCGGAGTAGGAAAAATCCATATGATATTTTTGAGAAAGATTTTACCATGCTCTCTTAGAATTGCAAATCCCGTTACTAGTACACAGTATAATTTCATATGAAAATTCTTGCTGAAGACCCGTCACTTAGAAGATGTAAATATCTTCATTTTGTTGTAAATCTCATTGCTAACACATTTTGTGTGAATCCCGTTGCTAACATATGTCTTGGAGATTTTGATGTAAGCATCTCCATTTTGTTGAAGATGATATGAAAACCTCACGTTACTTATCACATATGCATCTCTCTTTTAAGTTAGAGATGACTTATGTTATAATGGATATGGGCCCCACATACTAATGACTAAGCCACATAATCTACTTAAATGTGCCACCTCTCAATTTATAATTTAAGAGTCAACATGTTGAAATAGGGGGGCTGCCACGTTTAAGGCTTATCCCAAGCCTTAATTAAGCACCCACTAATCTTTAATTAACTTGTTAATTTCCCCATTAGCCAATAACTAATCAATTACCCACATAATTAAGAATTATCTCAAATGACTTAAAATACTACTTAATTTTAATACACCTTATGCACCTTACTATCATGGTCATATGGTACCTTGTATGGCACTAGTCCATAAATACGGGGTATTATAGCTTGGACCGTATTTTATCTCAAAATGTCAAACTTCGCCGAAATTCATTTTCTTTGATTCACTTACCCTCTCACATTCACGAATTTACTTATCACTAGTTTGAAATAGTGTAATACTTATAATCCCAAATTAATCTCATTCCCGAACTTAGGTCGATTAACTTACGACGAAAATTTAACGTACGAAAATGCGGGATGTAACATCTCATTTCTGAGCTTTTATCAATTTACTTATGGTGTACTTTCACGTACGAAAATATGGGTGTATAACATCATTCTCCCAGTTGGAACATTCGTCCTCGAATGTTGACTTATGCACTTATCATTATCATAACCTATAGCTCTTGTGAATACTTTAGTACTCTCCTTGCTATCTAGGCAACTGTTCTGTGAATAAATCCAATGGCCAGGGCATCCCCCCTTTAGGCCTCTTTCTCATACCATGACTTACGGTCGGAATTCTTTCAATCTCGTAACTATTGCTACCTTTTATCATGCAGCTTGTATGACTTTGACCTTGTATGTGCGTCTATGCGACTTTTCTCTCCTCTTTCCTCCAACTTTTAGCCAATCTCTAGGCCTCACTTTGTGAACATATACAAAATTATAACAAGTTGTTTCTCTGGGCGTCATTAGTCTTACTACATCTAAGTAGGCCATACTATTCCATAACTCTTACTTCGATTTGTCGTTACTGAGGTCTTCTACCAAACTCCAAGTTACTTTCGATGCTTATTCTATATGTATAAATCTAAGTCCTTGAATGCTTCTTCGTTATTGTTTATATTAAGAATGGCAGGCTGATCTCATCTCATACCGTTGTAACTTTTATCCATCCATTGTTGATTCACCTCAATGTTGATCTACCATCTACTACTGATAACTTGAAACCTCTTACGTAATACATTGCCACTAGGGCTTACGTTGCATCGAGGAACATTTGAAGTGATTTTCCTGATCCACCTGGGGGTGATACCATACATCCATAACCGTATTTCATAGCATCCCAATGTGGTTCACCTTATGTGGGTATTTTAACCATGTACAATTTATGAAATTATTACTCAATCGAAGGCCCAAACGTCATCCTTCATCTATCATAATTACACCCTCATTCTACTACCAAGGTAGCATTCCATTTCTTCTAAATGCTACTAGTCTTAGACTCCTTTGAGTTCATTCAGGTTATACTGAGTTTTCTATAACTTAGAGAAACAATCAGCTCTCTTGTTTTCATGGGCTTAACCCCGAGGACTTATCTATTCTCGTCACCTTCTCACTCGACCTTTCTTATCCTTACTCATGTCTTCCTAAAATCTTGTCGCTTTACCATACTTTAGCTTGCGACCTACACATATCTATTTATACTACTCGCAACCTTCCTTCAACTTACTTTCATCGTAGATTTCTTTATGTCATCCTAGAACATTAAGAGAGACATCACATCATTTCTAACTCTTCTTCACTCTCTTAACTAGACCTCTCGATACTTAAAAACCATAGGCTAGAAGATATGCCACTGACGACGCCGCTACCATTCCTGGATACTGAATCCCAGTGCTTCTAGCCTTTTATCTGCAGTATGGATTATTTGCAACCTTCTGCATTTGAGTATCTTGTACGTTGTTCATCTTTACCTTACTTACCTTAAAATCTTGCATCACATCTTCTATCTCTTTCATGACCTCCCTTCCACATAGATATAATTTACATCCACAACTTGAAGCTCTATTATAACACTTGCCCTCTGGTGCATACGCAATCCGGTGGGAGCTTCATACTGACTTCTTATGAGGCTAGTACTCTTCTAATTGGCTTTATCATAGAGCTGTTATAAAATATGGTTGTTGTACTATTTCTCTTGTACCTCTGATATTAAGAGTGATTCTGCTATGTTCTCAATCACGATTACTATAATTGTCTGGGTCCAATAATCAGACTCCTGATTTACTTAATTGATTAAACTCTTTAGTTTCCTCTTCCTTCTAATCAGCCTTCATGTAGGATTAAGTTGTCTTACGATCTGTGGCTCCTGGTATTAGTTATTACTTTAGCCTTTCATAGACACTATGGAATATCCGTGATACCATCATCTAACAATTCGATCCCTTGTCTATGACCTGGACTTAATTCTTTCTTTTAACTTATACCAGAGTCTTCTACAGCTGTATGATTGTAAACATACATGTTGCATGGATAATACTCCAAAATATTAAGTGCATTCATAATGTAACTAACTCTGGATCATTGATCGAATAATTTCTTTCGTTCCTTCTCAACTTTTTTTAAATGTAAGCAATTACTTTTCCTGGTCTTTCTGCCCCTTGTTGCGTGCATACTTAGATTATCTTAGTTCCCATGTATGTCAGAATTTTGTGCAATTCATATGGTCTCGAATATTACTTTTGGTTTCATTTACCGCTCATTAGCCACGATAGGTCCCACTTCCTTATGAGGTGCATACAATGTTGTTGTGAGACTATTGTTACATGACCATTTCCTATTTAGGTTACTGTGCTTAGGTTGAAGCCTTCTTCCTTATTTCCGCAACTAGTCTTTCGTTGTAGTATTTAGGGAGGCCTTCTAGCTCTTGTAAAGTTACAAGCTTATCACATCGTATACTTGACGGAATTTTTGATGTTCTTCCCCGCCTATAATTATCCGTAGTTACTTATTTCCACGCTCTTGTTCTTGTAGGGTTGCTTCTGAACTAATATTTTGACTTTCTTACCAATGGTATTCTCTTTTATTTACCTTTAACTACCCCAACTCTTATCTGAATATATCTCAAGGATCACGATGTCAAATCTGCGAGACTAAATTCCCTATGTTGGGGTTCACTATGTTCACCTTGCACAATCTGTTGATTTGTCTGTGTCCTCTTGTTTAGCCATAACTAGGCTCTTCCTGGATCAACTACTAACTACTCGTTGGCCCATTCTCATCTCAATATTCCGCATAATCTTCTTGGGTTATTTCTTTTGTCTTAACTTACCTCTCGCACTGACTCCTTATTTATCAAAAACATCCCGGGCTGGAACCCTTACTTCCTCTCCTTAACATCGTGCTTGCATAATGTTCTGGATTCGTACTATATCTGTAGGATTTGAATAAGTACAATCTCATCCCTTTCTCATTTTTATCGCATTCTTCCTTTACCATTCCATAGTTACTAGAACCACTTAATTCTGACTTAATGCCACATTACTCCATATTCCCCTATTTTGGGGAGTACTATGATTTATTGCTACGATGATCTACATATAGATGGTTTACCTCTTAATCTTTGGGGTCTTTTCACATCATCGATGACCCTTACCCGCCTTGCGATAATCCTTCTGTACTAAGGATAATAAATCTCCTTACTCGCGAGGGTGACACTTAGTATAACTGGCACATACAGTCCCTTAAGCTGAACTTTGCTCACATTGCTTGCTTTAGGAAAGCGTCTTCTTTCTCATGAATCTTCTTATGTTGTCCATTCTATTATCGCCAGAACAAAATCTGAAATTCTCATGATGTCGACCATTATCAAATCATTCAATCGCTAATTCATGTTTAGTTTATCTTGTTCACCAATCCATACTTATTTCTATTATTCTGGGGTCTAACTTTTCCTTCTGATAATCACGTTAGAGTCACGAACTTATTGCTCGAAATGAGGATGTGACTTTATGGACTATACTTTTTTGTTGTCTCAAGGCATGTCACCTCTCGTCTTTTCCTTCACTTGACTATAGACTCTGTAATACTATCATCTTTTTGATCTACCATTGTCATCCATGTATCACATATTACTCATAATGCTTTATTAACTCTATGCTTATTTCCCTGCTAACATTTATGTCTATCACTTTATTCCGAAAACTTCAACAAGACATTCTTTTGCTTTTAGCTCCCCTTGATCTATCCACTGGCTCTTCGGGTTGCCTAACATTCTCTCTATACTAGGGACGGGAGTCACACTAAGATAATATTTATCCCTTCCAAGCTTCCAGTGCCTATCTTTGTAGTACTCATATCTAGTTGTACTATTTTAGAGTGCACCATCTGGGTGTCTCACAAGGAGATCTATTAGCACATTTGCAATATCCTTCGAAAATGTCAGCTAACGCTAACAATCCATCAACCATTTTGGGTTACCCTAACCCCAGCTAGATCCTGATATCCTGCCTTCTCTTATACTACTTCTGTTAGCCCCCATAGGGCATAAATGAGATGGGTGTGGCCAATTGTATATACCTCTGTTATTGTTGAAGGTAACTCAAAAGGCTTATATTCCTCTGTGATAATCTTCATTAGCTGGGTAGCTCGTACCCTTTTTCATCTTGCTTATTTTACTTGTTGAAATTTGTATCTATCTTCTGAATATCTCAGTGCCTTTTACCATAGGGGTGGATAGGTATTCTTTCCTTAAGGCTCCTTATCAAGAAGCTTACACGTCTTAGTACACACATGTTCCGCTGAAGACCTCACATTTATCCATCATAAGAATGACGAATCGAGTTCCTCTGACTCAATTCTTCCACAGCTACATTCAATTTCTACCAATTGTCTTTCTGGATGTAGGCATTGTTGTATTATGAATAAGATAGAGTTTAGGAAACTGAGTTCTTACAACTGAGCTCTACCACACGATCTAGAGTAAGAAGAAAGAGTGACAGTCCTAAATGCCTTGTAGCCTCCTACTTATAAGTGTGGTGCACAACACACCCATAAACAAGACTCTACTAGACACGGCTTGTAGACTCCCTAGGACGGACCTGCTCTGATACCACTTTTGTCACGACCCAAACCGATAGGCCGCGACGGGCACCCAGTACCTTACTCAATCGAGTACCAACGTAACGTATCTTTCTTATTACATCATCATAGGTAAGTGGGCCAGAATGGGTGTCATGAGATAAATAGAGTAAACATGAGGGAATACCCGACATAGAACGACCCAACCTGATATAGAAACTCATACATGTGACATACGAGCCTATAAGGCCAATGTGATCCATTATATACTTAAAACATAGGTCGACAAGGCCATACAAGTATCTATATATATGACATCTGTCTACAAGCCTCTAAGAGTACATATTTATCATAAAGGTAGGGACAGGGCCCAGCCATATCAAACAATATACGTCCAAATCATACTGACCAAACAAGCAACTCCGGAGCAAATGGATCGCACCAACATCTTCCGCTGAGCTGATAGCCTACTTGGAGGACTCACGACCTGTCTATTGGGACCTGTGGACATGAAACGCAGCATCCCCATGCAAAAGGGACGTCAGTACAAATAATGTACCAGGTATGTAAGGAATGAAAGTCATTAAATAATAGACATGAGAGAAACATGGAGTAAAAGACTCAACATGTATGTCTGAATAGCTCTGTGAATAATTTAATATTATAATGTCATGCATATGTGTATAAATGTCATACCATGCATAGGTATAAGTGTTCATAACATCATCAAGCCTCTGAGGGCATCCCATCATATCATCTCGGCCACTATGGGCAAAATCATCAACGTATACCAGCTGATCAGGTAGTGGTGAGTATATAATGCCGTAACCTTTTCACATATCCCATATACATATAATATACGCATATATAACGTCATCTGGTCATGGGTCAATGTACATGTATAAATGAATGAAGTGCATATGAAATATGTCAATAAAATTTCTCGGAATGTCATAGGACCATTATGCCTTTGATTAATGTCATAAAATAAACTTATCAACTTACGTATTTTCTAAGACCCATGAATAGATGATAGAATAATAACACACATAGGAAATCAAGAATATAGGCATTCCTAGTATTTCTATGAATAGAGTCATTTATGAAAGTTGCGTATTTTGCTCGCTTCATTTGTATCATTTGGATCATGCCAAAAGAAAGAAGGGATAGCCTTAACATGCCTGAGTCAATTCTCTTGACAATCCCTCTGACACATGACAATCGCGACAAAACACGTGATGGCAAGATCGGAGTAAAAAAAATCCGTATGATATTCTTGAGAAAGAATTTATCGTGCTCTCTTAGAATTGCAAATCCCGTTACTATTACACAGTATAATTTCTTATGAAAATTCTTGCTGAAGACCCGTCACTTAGAAGATGTAAATATCTTCATTTTGTTGTGAATCTCGTTGCTAACACATTTTTTGTGAATCCCGTTGCTAACACATGTCTTGGAGATTTTGATATAAGCATCTCCATTTTGTTGAAGATAATATGAAAACCTCACGTTACTTATCACATATGTATCTCTCTTTCGGAGAGTTGAAAGGTTTGACCGAGAGTTGACTTTGTGGTTACTGGGATAGGATTTTGGTTCCGAAAGTTGGAATAGTTCAGTTGTATCATTTACGACTTATGTGAAAATTTTGAGGTTAATCAGAGTTGGTTTGATAGGTTTCGGTATCGATTATAGAAGTTGGAAATTCATTAGTTTCATTAGGCTTGAATTGGGGTACGATTCGTGTTTTTGATGTTGTTTAATGTGAATTAAGGCCTTGACTAAGTTTTTATCATGTTTTAGGACTTGTTGGTATGTTTGGATGGGGTCTCGGGGGCCTCGGGTGTGATTCGGGTTGGAATCGGAGTGAATTTTGGACTTGTGTTATTGTTGATGTATCATGTCTGGTTTCCTTATTCGCGATCGCATGAGAAGGTTCGAGATCGCGAAGGCTTGTTTGGGCGACTAGGGAAATATTTCTACGCATTCGCGGGAGTTGGTCCACGGTCACGGAACTTTGGTCAGTGGTACTACGCGAACACGAGGGTTGTACCGCGTTCGCGAAGAAGGAAGGAGGGGTGGCCTGAAGCCACATGGTTGTTCCTATTGATCGCGTGAGGAGGTCCGCGATCACGTAGCTTTGAATTCTTGTGCATCGCATTTGCGCTAGATTTCCGCATTCGCAAAGGTCATCTGTGAGGGCAGCATTCTTTTGTTCTTCGCGATCGCGAGGGACTTTCCGCGATCGCGAAGAGGAATCTGTGGGCAGCAGTAATAAATATCAAAATCGAGGATTTGAATCCATTTTTCATATTTTGAGCTAGAGACCTCGGATTTGGGCGATTCTTGAACGAATTTTCAAGGAGTTGATTGGAGTAAGTGATTCTAACTCGGATTTGGTTGTTATACATGAATCTATCATTATGTTTACCATTTAATTAGTGTTTTGGGTTGGAAAACTTAGTGAACGTTTGTGAAACTTCATAGACTATAATTTGGGGATTTGAAGGTCGAGTTGAGATCGGAATTGAGTAATTTTGATATGGTTGGACTTGTTGTTGAATGGGTGTTTGAATTTTATTAATTTTGTCAAATTCTGAGATGTGGGCCCGGTGTTGACTTTTTGGGTTGACATTTTGACTTTGGTTAAAGAACTTAGCTTTATCGTATGGAATCGATTCCTATAGCTTGTATTGATTATATTAAATTGTTTGTTGCTAGATTCGAGTCGTTCGGAGGCCTATTCACGAGGTAAGGGCATGTTGGAGTAGGGATTTGCGCGGTTTGAGATAAGTAACACTTTTAAACTTGATACTGAGGGTATAAATCCCTGAACTACTGTTATGTTGTTGGTGTTAAGGTAACGCACATGCTAGGTGACGGGCGTGTGGGCGTGCACCGTAGTAATAGTGACTCGGTTGATTCTGTGGAATTGTGTAGATGCCTAATCTTGTTATTATTCATGTATTCTCTTTGTGTTAAAGATATTGAGCTGTGATTCATGTTAGAAATCATGTTTAGGCTATATGCTGGTAGTGTTGGGACCCACATAAGTCGTTTTGTTGTTGAGTTATTTTCTTAAATTGCAGTTATGTACTCAGTCGCATTTATCATTTGCATATCATATCTCAGTTTCTGTTATCATTATTGTTACATCATGTATCACTATTTTGGGCTGATTGGTATGAGTTTTGTGAGACCAAGAGACTGGAGAGATTAATGACTGAGTAAGGCTGAGGGCCTGATTGTGAGTGATATTTATGGGATCGAGTTGCACACCGCAGCATGCCATGATTGGCTTATATTAGCGCTTGAACAGGATCCGCCCCTCCGGAGTCTGACATACCAGTAGTGAGCACAAGTACCGATGATTGTGAGTGCCGAGTGATTGAATGAGTGATTGATAGTGCTGAGTGATTGAGAGTGTTGAGTGATTGGGAGTGCCGAGTGATTGAGCGTGCTGAGTGAGGATGAATACTCTGAGAGTATGAGTATATAACTTTATCACTGTGTTGCATTACAGTTGACATGCATACTTAACATGTAGATATCGATATGAGACATTCCTCATATTAGTCATACTTGGCATATTATATCCGTGTTGTGCTCAGACTGTTAAAAACTAGAAAGTATGTCTACATTTCTGTACTGTCTACAAACTTATTATTGGATTTCTCTCTGAGTTATTACTGTTATTATCTGGATTTAGACTGTACCTATCTGAGCTCGTCAATGCTTTCAGCCCAATGTTAGTCTTGTTACTTAATGAGTATATTGGGTCGGTTGTACTCATGCTACACTCTGCACTTCGTGTGCAGATCCAGGTACTTCTAGGCACGACGGTTGCTAGATTTGGAGCTTCATTTGCTTGGAGACTTTTGAGGTAGCTGCTTTTGCATCCGCAGACCTCGACTCTCCTTGTTTTCAATTATTTAGCATTGTTCTATCTTTCTAGACAGTGTTATTAGCAGTTTGACTATGTTGATATTTTAGTAGCTCATGTACTCAGTGACACCCGTATTTTGAGAATGTTTTTATTGAGTCGCGGTATTTCTTATCGGTTATCTATTAGAATTTCATTGTTAAACTTATTTCATCATGTTTTCAAATTCAAAAATGTAGTTATTTATGATTGTCGGCTTGCCTAGTTCTGTGATAGGCAACATCACAACATGTTGGGTTTTGGGTCCAGACACTTTTGTACTACACTTCTGTTTCATTTAGAGGCTCCNTATTGAGTCGCGGTATTTCTTATCGGTTATCTATTAGAATTTCATTGTTAAACTTATTTCATCATGTTTTCAAATTCAAAAATGTAGTTATTTATGATTGTCGGCTTGCCTAGTTCTGTGATAGGCAACATCACAAC